>SNQJ01S0053704.1:16073-39916 GCA_010110895.2 Picea sitchensis
ATGTGGACTTCTAGAGGCTACACCCTCTAGAAACACTAAGGTCAACTCCCATAGTGTATGAAGTCAAGGGTCAACTCCCTTGACAAGTCCTCATGTGCTCTCCACATGGGACATTGGGTTATAAGCCCAACCGCACTTATCCCTTCTTGGATAAGTGTCATCACAGATAAAATCAACTCAGTCACATACGAGTACGATCTGGAGAATGTCTCGGGAAGCTGCTAACATCAACACTCCCTCTCAGCGAGGGAGGCATTCTCTGCCACGCCAAGTTTGTCATTGAAGTACTTAAACTTCATCCTGGTTTGGTAAGAACATCAACAACCTGCTCATCTGTAGGAAGGTAATGCACCAATACTTCCTTCCTTTGCACCATATCTCTAATGAAATGGTACTTGATCTCAATGTGGTTCGATTTGTCATGAAACACTGGATTATCAGAGATCTTCACACAACTTTGGTTACCATAATGAATAATGATGGAATCCAGCACATGTTCAGATAGATATGCAAGGAGCTTGTGAAGCCACACTGCTTCACGGACTATGATACTTAATGCAATGTATTATGCTTCTGTTGTGCTCAACGCCACAAAAGTTCATTTCCTGCTACACCAGGAAACCATGAAAGATCCCAAAGTGAAGCAACACCTGAAGGTGTTCTTTCTGTCCACTGCGCTCCTTGCCCAATCAGAGTCAATATATTCCTGCCATATCATATCAATACTGGAAGTATATCTCAGACCATGTTGAACTGTCCCTCGCAAGTATCTCAACACATGTTTCACAACAATCTAGTGTGTTTATCTCAGCTGACTTATAAACTGGCTAAGTGCACCCAATGCATAGCAAATATTTGGTCTGGTGTTAACCAAATACATCAATTATCCAATCAGTTGTCTGTACAGAGTCAAATCAATTTAGTCAAAATTAGAAGAAGACACACTTTATTTCTTTAGATTCATCATCATTGGTATAGCCACCGGCTTGAAGTTTAATATCTCAAACTTCTTCAATATCTCAACTATGTACTTCCCCTGACTCGGGAAGATCTCATCAGTTCTCTACCACACCGCTAGTCCCATGAAGTAGTGAATCATACCAAGGTCCTTCATCTCGAACTCAGAGGCCTACGCATACTTGCATTCAAAAATAAATCTCTATGTACCTGTGAGGAATAAATCATCAACGTAGAAGACCAAAATCAGGGCCTCACCATTAACAGTTTTGCAGTATAGGTTGGGATCAACAACACTTTTGATGAAGCCCAAACTCATCAGGTGTCCATCAATCTTTGCATACCAAGCTCGAGGTGCATGCTTGAGTCCATACATGGCCTTCTTCAACCTACACACATGATACTCTTTCTCATATATGACGAAACCATGTGGTTGCTCGATGTATATTTCTTCCCCAATCTCTCCATTGAGAAAGGTTGTCTTCACATCCATCTGATGTAGTTTCCAACCCATGGATGCTATGAGGGCAATAAGCATTCAAATAGAAGTGTATCGAGCAACAGGAGCAAATGTCTCCTCATAATCTATTCCCTCCACTTGAGAGAATCCTCTAGCAACAAAACTTTCTTTGTGCTTCTCGATGCTTCCGTCAGTTGTATGTTTGATCTTATAGATCCACTTGGAAGTCACTACAGACTTCCTTTCAGGTCTCAGAACAATATACCACACATAATTCTTCATGATGGATTGGTACTCCTCCATCATGGCATCTCTCCATACTAGATTCCTCCTCATAACATGAAGGCTCATAATCAATGATGTGGCTCATAGTTGCGGCATAGCACGGATATCTTTGAGGTCTCATGCTCTATCGGAAGGTACCACAAGTAGCTACATGTCTTTCTGCCTCCTACAGAGTCTGACGAGTCCATGTAGGTCTCTTCTAACCTACTACAATATTTCTAGGAACATCAACTGGAGCTACAGGATCAATGGGATCAATAGGCTCAATTGTTTCCCTCTAAACTAGTGGAGGGTGAGGGGGAGAAGGCACCATCTCTCCATGTTTCTCACTATCAGTCTCCATGTGCGATAGATTTCCTGAAGGCTACCTCCTCCTCGAAGGTAGCATCTCTTCTCACGTCAATCTGTATCTGACTAGGGATGTAGATCCAATATTCCTTCAAAGACTCACTCTACCTCACAAATGTACCCTTTATGCTTGAAGGGTCTAGTTTGGTCATTTTCTCCTTGGGTACATGAATGTATATTGGACACCCAAATATACTATAGTGTTCAACCTCACGCTTTCACTCTGGTGAAGGCCTTCTCGGGGTTCATGTTCCTTAAACTTTTATGAGGACTTATGTTCTGAACATACACTGCAGTCATGCATGCCTCACTAGTTGTTTCCTCTTTATGGGAGAACCCTCTTTCCACAAGTCTTCTTCTCAACATAAAAAAAAAATTTCATCTTTCAATTGTACCCAATTGATATTCCAGTATGTCACATGATCCATCTTTGGAGGTATTGCTCCACATAGAAATACTATATTTGCCACAAGCTAGGGCACAATAGTCACCGTATCACAAAGATGATGTACTGGTGATTCTCCGTTAAATATTATGGGTGGAAGGAGATAAATGAAAAATACAACTCCTCGTTGAATAGCATAATATGTGAGATTTTTCCTTGGCTAAATAGAAATACTATTACTCTGATGTACAATCCAATTATGAGTGTTGCAATGGACTCACTCATCCATCTATTCTCCTCTAAAAGATGCCCAATTACAATGAAAGCACAGAGTAGAGTAATAAACAACGTTATTGCAACCACTGAGGAGTGATCCAATGTACTGGCAAGGCCCATCTTCACAAGAAATGAGCGCAAAGGACCCATCTAAACAACCATGGTCAGGTCAATAGGAGCGCCCATGGTTGAACTTGATCCTAGACAATTTTTAGTTTTGCTTCATGAAAACACAAACCTGGATCAACCAAACCCACGTCAAATAAAATCTAGCCTTGTAGAATTTAAGCTCAGACCTATGCATTCTCAACTGTAATAGGAAATTCTCGCTATGAGTGGAACGCCAACCATTGAACCTCCAACGCTTAAAAAACATGCACGAAGGTAGTATTTCTGGTCATGTCTCAGCAAATTGACCTATATCAATAACCTTCTGAAACTTACAGGCCTTAGTTCCATTAAGTCACCCTGCCATAACTTCCTTGCAGCTAGCATTAAACAAATGGTCGTGAGGTTGATAACAATGAGATGTTAAAACTCTATATCAACAGTCATCCTCCACATAGATTATCTCTCCTACAATATAGTTACTACAATTGTCGGCGTAGTTAGGGACGATCAGGAATAATTGCAGCGCCTCCAGTGGTTCTGAGACACTACAACATTTTTACCTCTGGAGAACTTGAAAAGAGTAATGCAATTGGACGCCAAGCTGGCAAAAACTCTACCTAAGATAAGAACTCAGAACCGGGAAACTAAACATCTGGTCATTCTGCTAAGAAAATGCAGACAAATGTTAGGATTGTCGATGGTGGGCGTCCAAAAAAGAAAACACCAGTCCTCTCCCATGCATTTCAAACACTCTGTTGCATCCATAGACATAAGGTTGCAATAGTGCCAGACGAGTAGAAGCCAATAGTGTTGTTGTTTCTTCCTGAAACAACCTTTTCTTCTGCTCTAGTAATCTGAGTTGTTCAATCTGAGTCACGCCGAGGCCTCTCTAAGGTTGTTTCTTCTGACTTACGACATTGTTGCTCTTGATATTGCTCGTCTTCGTTGCCACTCTGCTACCAACCTTGCAGGGAGGCTACAAGAACTCATTATCTTTGTTGTTGTTGGTAGCTGCTTCAGCTAGAGGACATTGCGGCCTACCAAAAGCCTTTTCTTCCCGGATGTGAACAATAGTAACGTTGCCATTGTGAATTTCATATTTATCTGGGCTCTCCCGTGAGGGAGTCAACCCAGACCTCCTCTGATACCATGTTGGTTTTTATTCATATGAGATATGAGAGATATTTGATATATTATTACAATAATGAGTGTTCCATATATACAGAACATAAGGTGACCATCCATGAAAGGATGCGTCCCTTGAATAATCAATAACGACTTATTATATACTATATTTAATAATCAATAATAATTATATTGTTAATTATTATCTTTAGAAAATGTCTTCCCGATGTTATCCAAACATCAACAAATAGGTGGCCAAGAAAAACCTTGTTATCGTGTGAAAAAACAAAACAAAACATTTGTATGTATTTAAAAAAACCAGAAAACATCACATTTTTAATGTTTATTTTAAATTTAAAAAATTTAAAGTTTTAATTCATTTTAAAAAATTATATCAAAATTAAATCATACCACGTGTTTTGTGTAACTACAAAGTGACTTATAGTAATATATATCTATAAAACATAAACCAACAAATTAAATTGCCATACATAGAGAAAAACATGTACAATAGCTAAATATAGGCTAACCATTCTACCAAATGAGAACCCGACCATTTTGTAGAATAACTAGACAACATCAAAACATATGGAAGGGAAAAACATGTGGGTAAAGTTAAGATAGTAGACTAGTGGTTAGAGGGTAGTGTGAACAAAGTCCATCCAGAGGGAAAAACATGTGGGTAAAATTAAATGGTATTGGAGTAGTCTAAATGTTCTACCTTTTGGGTGTTTTTTGGTAACTTTTTTCGTTTGATTTTGCACTAAATTCGGTGATGAATGGTTGGATCAAAGAATTTGAGTGCCTAAGTTTGTATAATCCAGCCTCAAGGGTTTTTTCAGTAGGCTGAATCCATTTATGCATTCAGAAATGCAATTTAAACAATAGAAAATAATGATTTTGTCCAAGTTTACATCCCCGAATTCCGACCAAAAAACCTAAAAAGTAGAATGTTTGACCAAACGAGTAGAATACCATACCAGTAGAATACTTCTTAAAGGGTAAAATACTTCTTAGAGGGCAATGTGGACAATGCGAACAAAGTCCATATAGAGGAAAAAACATGTGAGTTTGCTGGTTTTTCCGTTGTATTTTTCCAGATTAAGGGGTAGTGTGAATCGTTAGAGGGCAGTGTAAACAAACTCCATACATAGAGAAAAACATATGTGGGTTTGTTCGTTTTTCATTCTTTTTTTAAGACTAGTTTTTCAAACTGTTTTTTCCGGATTAAGGGGTAGTGTGAATTGTTAGAGGGCAGTGTGAACAAAGTCCATACATAGAGAAAAATATATACGTGGGTTTGTTAGTTTTTTCATTCTCTTTTACCGAATAAAGACATCCTTATTTTAATTGCAGATTCAGATTCAAGATCTCCAGGGCAAGACATCCTTATCTTCATTGCAGATTCGGGGGCATCCAACGTGCATCGATCAAAATCAATACTTAACTTTGTTTCAATGTCCCTTGAATCCTGAATCTGTCGAGATCAGCTCAGGGCATAGGGTAGTGTGAAGAAAGGAAGTTAGCTAACTATGCAATCTTTTGGGTTTGCCGACGATCTTATCCACTTGCATAGCCAAAAAAAAATAAAAAAAAAATTATGACATGTGGGTGGGGATCGTTATACATCTTATCCACTTGAATAGCCAAAAAAAATTAAAAAAAAATTATGACATGCAATGCATGTGGGTGGGGATGACATGCATCAACCTATCCATCTTTTTTGGGTTTGTTCTAAATGGTACCTATAATGATCTCGCCCTCAAACCCAAAAGGTTGCATAGTTAGCTTACTCCTTTTAATAAGAACTTTTACATGAAGTAAAAAAATGTATAGAATATGTTCTACAAATTATATCACCGGAATATATGAAATTTGGAAAGTCAAAGAGGCGTGGCAAAACATTCTTCCCGTCCATGCAAATGAATAAGGGTATTAAAAAATCCTACACATCTTCGCCTCCAACTAGGCACACCCAGCCTGTACAACATTTCATGCTATGTAGCGGGGTGCTTTTTTCTACCCGGCCAAACCCCGATTCTGTTCTTTGTGATTGAAAGTCAGTGGTGAGTCCTGAGTCGTTCTAGAATTAGAATGGATACATAACCGAGAATGACGGATTAGACTGGTCGCGGATCATTGCTCTCGCCCTACAATGGATTTTCATCTAATCAGGGTGGGCGATCGTCTTATGGAGATGGCTCACGGCCGTTGCCTACTACCCGAGACGTATCGGTATGAAAGCTTTAGGCTTCTGTGAATATTTTCGTGTGGAGGATTTCTGGATAAGGGCTACGCTGGAGCTGCAAGAAGAATTCAAGGAATGGGACGCAGAATCAATCGAAAAGTTATCCTTTTTGGAGAGGTCTCTGCGCAAATTCGTTCATAAATCCCGGTTGTACAAGCTCCTTTCCATCTTCCTGCTTCTGCAGATTCTTCTCATTTATATCAGCCAAACTTGTTGGTTGATTTCAGAGATGGTTTTCTCTAATCGCTACATCCGGCGGCTTCTCATGGGTTCGACTTCTGAAGATGAGTTTTTCACACTCTGTGAAATGGGAGGGCCTGGAAATCCTGATGACGGTGGAGTGGGAGGACCTGAAAATCATGACGACCCTCGAGTAGGAAGGCCTGGAAATACTGACGACGGTGGAGTGGAAGAGCCTGAAAATCCTGACGACCCTGGAGTAGGAAGGCCTGGAAATCCTGACGACGGTGGAGTGGGAGGGCCTGAAAATCATGACGACCCTGGAGTAGGAAGGCCTGGAAATACTGACGATGGTGGAGTCGGATCATCGTCTCAAGTTCCTCGTGACTTTGAGAGATACTCCAAGGTTCTCATGCACATGCTGGGGGAGAATCTTGCAGTGGTGTGGATAGCCAATAAAAAATCCATCAATGACATGAAGGCCGAACAGCAAAATGGTGGTTCCCATGGCAAAGATTGCGAGGCACTGATTTCCTTGCTGTTAAGAAGCTGACGGGACTTGGGGTTTACTGATCCATTTCCAATCTCATAGATTATTATTATAGCAACAACCACATTTATGTGATCGGTCATCATTTTCCACTTTTAAATTAATAAAATGATTGGTATATATAGAATACATAAATGTAGTTTGTTGCTAGTTGGCCGTAGAGCATGCGAAATAGCAATTAATACATTAAATACGGTAGTACATTAATTAATTAATGTATTAATTAATTAATTATAATGCTTTATATTTGGCCATATTTTAATATGCTAATTTATTATTATTTTAATGCTTTATTTATTAATACATTAATGTTAATATCTTAATACATTAATGTATTAGTGTATTAGTGATACATTAATTTAATAATGTATTAATGTGTTAATAATATTTTAATACATTGTATATTAATGTATTAATTAGTAATAATCTTTAATTTATTAATATATTAATAATTCTTTAATATATTAATGCATTATGTAATGCATTAATGTATCAATATATTTTATGTATGCGATGTATTAATGTTTTAGTACATTAATATATTAATGAATTAATACATTAATATGTTTTTACATTAATATGTTACATTATTACATTAATATATTAATTACATTATTAATGATAAATATATTGATGTATTAAATGTATTAAATGCAATAATGCATGAATACATTAAATAAATTAAATATATTAATACATTAGTGGAAACATTATTCATATATTAGGCCATTGATGTGATAATATACTAATGCGATAGTGAAACATCATTAATACATGCGTGTATTAATGATTATATATATATATATTGTGTATTAAATATTTTATAAATGAACATAAATGATGCTAAAACATTTAAAACATTAATAAAGAGTAATACATTATAAAATATCTATATATTAACTAAAATATTAAATATCATGCCCTATTACATTATAATGATAATATTAACTCATTATTATAAAATGTGGTAATGCCTGAAACAGATACATTACCTAATAAATTATAATGTATACTAGGAAACAGTAGTATTAAAGGTGTATTGAAAGTATCTATACATTATTAAAATATTAATGTATTACTAATACATTATAATAATGTATTATCATTTATTATAAATGTAGTATATGGATTATAATATTATTTCCATTGATGATGTATATGGATTATCGATGTAGGGGATGATTCAGTCATTTCCATCTGTAAATAAATCCCTACCATAACATCTTTTGGTAAATGTTAGGGAAGAGCACCACCTTCTTAGTGATTGGTTTATCTTTCATTGTTCTAAAACCACTATTACTCTACTATATATATAAGGATAAAGTATCATATTAAATGAATTCTTTTCACCGACAAATTGGGGTTTATTTTATTTCTCT
This sequence comes from Picea sitchensis, assembly GCA_010110895.2. Lineage (NCBI taxonomy): Eukaryota > Viridiplantae > Streptophyta > Pinopsida > Pinales > Pinaceae > Picea > Picea sitchensis. The sequence goes on from SNQJ01S0053704.1 coordinate 24,378, forward strand.
TTAACATTTAATAGGTAAGAAGTTAAAACAAATATATGTCAACTTCTCTCAATTTCATAGACTTTGAGATTCTTCTTTAATGGTAAAATGGATACAATTTGTTGGTAAGGATTCACGATTACAATGCAGACCTTTGGAAGATCAACTTGGGTTGCTCATTCTCTTTAATTTTTCAGGTCATGTATCTTTCTGAGTTGAATGAAGTTGATAATTGGTCAAAGGTCCTGAATTTTCAAAGGGTCCCTATGACTTTGTGAAATCATGGATGAGTTAAGGTGAAAATTTGTGAGTGGTACACAGATTCTAATCTATTATTTAATTCAACAATTTTTATATGTTTTTAAAATTGGAAGGTTTATAATTATAACACCCCATTTATAAATGAATATTATGGATTATATAAATTTATGTGGAATACTCTTACCAAAAGAATATAAAGATTCTTTAGAAAGTTAAGTTTTTTATAGTTTTTCATTTAAAATGGGAATTTTTATATTTTTGTTTTATATTTCATTCTAAAGATTAAAATTTCAAAGGTTTAAAAGTATTATAAAAGAGTCTATCTAGATCATTGTCCAAAGAAATAAAATTCAATATAATATTGATTTTATTTAAAATTAAAAAAATAATATGAATAAATCTCATCAACTTGAGTTGTTCTCTATCCATGGAATTTCATAATTTGGATGGACGAGATATAATTCTCATTAATTTTCCATTATAAAGGTAATACGGACTTTATCTTTATATAATAATAAATAAATGAGTTCACACCTAAAATCAGGTCCCATGGTGAACAATTTATGAAACAGTTGCCTGGAACCAACAAAGTCTAAATAAAATACATGTGTCAATTGGTTTGGAATGTGGGAGTCTAATGTATGGAATCATGTTTACTTTTAGACAATGATTTATATATTTTTCCCTAGGACGATAACAAAGGAAATGTTCATCACATTGTAATGATGAACATGTTAGATCACAATGCAACGTGAAATAAATGGTGGATCACATTCTGATTTTGGAATGTTAAATGGAACTTAGGAAGATGTTCATCATGATACAATGCTAGTCTGTCTGATAGATGTTCATCATAATGAGAGAATGGAATGTTAGTCTGATGAGATGTATGGAATCATGTTTACTTTTTAGACAATGATTTATATTTTCCCTATGGACATTGATAACAAAGGAAAATGTTCATCATTGTGTGATGAAGCGTTTCTCTATTGATAAGAATGTTCATCATAATGCAATATTAGTCACAATGCTTGATGGAAATGCTAGCCACAATGGGATGTATGGAATCATGTTTACTTTTTAGAAAATGATTTACATTTTTCCCTCTAGGACGATTGTTCCTTAACAAAAGAAATGTTCATCCACAGCTATACTTGATGAAGCAGTTCTTTAGAATGTGACATTGAGTAAATGGTCATCCACATTTAATGTCGATCCTGATGTAACATGGAAATGTTCATCCTTAATGCAATGTTAGTCTAATCACAATGGAAATGTTCATCTTATAATGCAATGGAAATGTTAGTCAAAATGGATGTGGAATCATGTTTTACTTTTTAGACAATAGTTTACTCTAGGACATTGATATCAAAGGAAATGTTAAGTCACATTGTGTGATGGCGTTAAATCTAGATCATGACGTGAAATGTTCATCATAATGCAATCCATTTCGTTACACAATGCAATGGAAATGTTGAGTCCTGTGGGATGTATGGAATCATGTTTACTTTTTAGACAATGATTTATATTTTCCCTAAGGACATTGATATTAACAAAGGGAAATGTTAGTCACATTGGAGCGATGACAAAATGTTCTTCCTACGACAATGGTAAATGAATTACGTCACATTAAACGTTAATGTTAGATCCCTACAATGTGACGTGTGGAAATGTTCATCATAATGCAATGTTAGTCACAATGTAGAAATGTTCATCATAATGCAATGAGTATTAGTCAAAATGAGATTTATGGAATCATGTTTACTTTTTAGACAATGATTTACTCTAGGACATTGATATCGAGGGAAATGTTAGTCCCATTGTGTGATAGAGAAGCAGTCGTCCTGAAAATCTGACATTGGTAAAATGAGTGGAATTACATTTCTTGACGTTAAAATGTCGTCACAATGTCGACATGATGTTCATCATAATGCAATGTTAGTCCTGATACAATGGAAATGTTCAGCTAAATGCAATGGAAATGTTAGTCACAATGAGATGTATGGAATCATGTTTTACTTTTGAATGGTGATTTATATTTTTTCATATATGGACATTGTTGATAATGAAAATGTTAGTCACATTGTGATGGGAGCGTTCATCACAATGTGACATTGGTAAATAATTGCGTCACAGTGCGACATTAGGAAATGTTAGTCACAATCGGCGTAGGGGAAATGTTTGACTTTTTAGACACAATGATAGTCCCAATGAGACATAGGGAAATGTTTGACTTTTAGACAAAATGTTAGTCACAATGGGACATATGGAATCATGTTTGACTTTTAGACAATGATTTATATATATATATTTTTTCCTAAGGACATTCATAACTAGAAATGTGCGTCACATTGTAATGATGGAAACATATCATTTAATGCGACATTGGGAAATGGTGCTCCTGTTATTCTGACATTGGGAAATGTTTGTCCTGTGTGACATAGGAAATGTTCATCATGTCTGATATGTGAGTCATAATGCAATGGAAATGTTCATCATATGCAATGCTAGTTAGAATGCAATGGAAATGTTAGTCACAATAGGATGTATGGAATCATGTTTTACTTTTTAGATAATGATTTACATTTTTTTCCTAAGGACATTGATAAAAAGGAAATGTTAGATCACATTATGGCCAGATGGGAAACGATCACAATCGACATTACTAGAATGTGTTGATACATTATTCGGCGATGTGAAATATTAGATCTGAATCACGGTATTGGAAATGTTCATCATAGTAAATGTTGGAATCACTTGACCACGATTAATAGAATATTCGTTTTCTATTGTGACGTTGGAAAATGGTCGTTATAATGTAGTCAATAATTTTTCACATTGTGATGTTCAAAAGTTAAGTGGATGGAGACATTGGGAAATGATATTGCGTCCGGTCACGGCGTTAAGAAATGTTAGTCACAACAAGATGTATGGAATCATCTTTTACTTTGTATAAAATGATTTTTACTTTTTCCATAAAATGTATGGTAGAAATACAATTAGTAAGAAATAATTTCAAATACATAATTTTTTTTTTTTTTTTTTTTTTTTTTATTTTATAAAATTAATTTTATTCAAACATTATAATTAATGTTTGAATACAATTAATTAATGGTGTTTATTGATGATATGAAGATTTAAATGCAATGATGTTTTATTGATTGTATAAATGGCTGAATTCATTATTTCCTCACGGGTACTGTTTATTGTTTAGTCAATAATAACATTATTATATTAGTGTAATATTATTAAAATTAATATCACATTGTTAACCTTAACATTATTAATGAAAGATCTTCAACCTAATACTACTAACATTAATATGACATTAATGTAACATTATTAAAATTTTATTTATGTAACATTATCATTATTAAGTTATTAATGTAACATTATTATTGTAATATTAATGTGTCGTGTGTTACATTAATAGTAAAGTGGGTACTTAATAAAATTAATATCATTAGTTATAAAAGTAATGTTATATAGTTATTGGAAACATAATTATTGAACTTTATTTATTTAGTGTAGAACTTTAATAAATTATACTTTATAGAATTTGTTAAACTTTATTAATTTTCATACAAAAAATAGTAAAACACGGGTACATTACTATTTTATTCTATATTATTTATTACTTTGTGGATAAATATGGTAAAATCTAGGATTACTATGTTATTCTATATTTGTTTCTTACTTTAATAAATAGTAAAACCTAATATTACTATATTATTCTATATTTATTTCTTACTTCTTTATTACTATACTATTTTATATTTATTTACTTGACTTTTGTATTGCTAGTTTAGATTATTTATTTATTGTTATTAACTTATTATTGCTATATTATTCTATATTTTTTTGTACTTTATTGGTATATTTTTATATTTATTCAATACTATTAATAGATGTTACATTAATAATATATTATCACATTATAAAATTAATACATTAATAATATAACATTATTTTTATTAATATTATATTAGTTTCAAACATTAATAATGTATTACATTTAAACATTAGCAATATTACTTTTAATAATATTATTTTGAAGATTAAGTTAACAATATTAATGCTTGCATTTAACTTTAAACATTAATATTAACTATTATATTAAGTATTAACAATATTTACTTTTAATGTATTATTTTGAAGATTAAGTTATTAATATATAATGATTTAAATATTAATGTTGAAAATGATCAAAATTTAAATATTAATGTTAACAAATGATCAAAATTAGTATTTAGGATTAAAGTTAGGTTTTAGTCTAAGATTCAAATTTATGAGAAAAGACATGTAATTAATAATGTAAAAATAAACCATACAAATTACATATAGTTATTACAAATCACATTAATGTACATGTTCAAAGTTGCATAAATGCGTACTCATAAATTACATATCATTTGAGTTTTATAAATAAGTTTACATCATGTCTTGAAAGTACGCTGAAAATAATATAAATAAAACATAATAATCACCATTAATCGCAGGCATGAGTTCATGTAAAACAAATGCACACTATCTTAATCACCATTAATAGCAGGCATGAGTTCCTATATTATATATCCTATCTTCTAAATTTCTTTACAACTTTTGGTGTCTCGAAAACCCTGTGAATATGATTGTGATAATTCTGAAAACTTGGTCAAATTATGTATTGTACACTGCACATTACAGAGTGACATGAGCCATTGATTACTGAGATACAACTTTAATGGCCGATTGCACAGAGATGAGACAAACTCCCAACACCGTGTTGAAGAAGTGATAAATCTATCCAAAGGTCTCTTGATGTCGCGGATTCATCTATGCAACGATCTCATTCAATAATCCAAGATTTCTGATTTATACACCAAGTTCTATATGGAATATGTTATTTCATGAAATAATAAATAAAATTGAAATATTTTCAGGACTCGGTGCATGGTGATTTTGAGAACGAAATGGGAATCTGAGAGAAACACAGTTCTCAAGAATAATTTTTTTTAAAACTTTAAAATCGTAAAATATGTTATTTCATAAAATAATAATAATAAAAAAGCTTAAATATTTGAATTAAAATTTAAATATTTTCAGGATGGGATGCATTGTGATGTTGAGAATGAAATGGGAATCTGAGAGAAATATAGTTCTCAAGAATCAATCTTTTAAAAACTTTAAATTCCTAAAACATGTTATTTTATGGTGATGTTGAGAACAAAATGGGAATCTGAGAGAAACACAGTTCTGGCATAGTATTTTTTGCTAGCAGACAACAACTCGTGAATCCACCTCCTATGTGTTCTCATAGCTAACTTCCTATGCGTAGCTAGCTCTAGGTAGCGCACTATGATAATTATTAAAGCATTAATTATATATAGCTATAGTTGGAGAAAGCGCTTTCTTTCTCGATCGTCTGGTTCAGTTTCTTCTGATTCAGCTCTGCTGCATTCACATATCTATTAATTCAACAGGTCATTTGTCCTCTTGCTCAGATCCGGCCCCGGAGAGAATGTGATCAATAATGTCTGTAGGAGAGCCCCATATACCCTACATCCTGTTGTTTTACCCATGAACTTGACAGGACAAATAAATAATTCTTCACCAGCAACACATATTCACGATAGTCACCTTTGAATCATCTTCACACCTCTGCACCAATCTGACATTAGCAGACAATGGCAGTCAACTTGCAGTTATACCAAATAAAAAAAATATATGAATATACATGGTTTACATTATTAATAGGGTTGTTCCTTTAACCATACAAACAATACATCCATGAAAAAGAAATACATTTTTGGAAAGAAAGAAAGATTACGCATAGTGTTACATTGACAGTACTTTGTTCGGAACATGGTTTGGTTTAAGCGAAGAAGCATCCACACCCTGTTTCCCTAAGCATTAAAAAAAATATGAATACATTAATATATACATTGAAATGAAAACCTCAAGTGAAATCTAAACGCGGACTCCTATCCCTCGTTATCCTGGCATAGTGAAATGGCATATACATAAATGTTTCCTATATCACATGGCGCGTTCATGGCATTAGAATTTATGAACCGCCGATTCGTAAAAAAATAAAAAAGTAAATGCTAAATAGTAATCCACTCCTCTCAGGCTAATCGACTCCTCTCCCTCGATATCGTCACATAGTGATATGGTGGATACATCCTCGCTATCCTGGCATAGTGAAATGGCTGATACATAAGCGTTTCTTGTACCACATGGTGCATTCATGGTGTTAGAATTTATGTATTCCCACTTTTCGTCATGGCAATCTCCGCAGAATTAAATTGTCGACATGCCTTTGAAACGTTACTATAGGTAAACACAATAGACAGGCTAATCCACTCCTCTCCCTGGCCTCTTGTGGCATAGTGAAACGACAGATACATCTCGTGGCATAGTGAAATGATAGATACATGGTTGATACGATAAACGTTTAGTAGACATGGCGTATGAAACAGTCCATTGGTAAAAAATGTCGACTTGTATGCGTGCATCTGTAAAGAACGCATCCGCATGCCACCAACACGTATATGAAATGTTAGTAGCACATTCCACCACCACGTGGTAAAGAATCTATCACTCCAAAACCTTCAACACCTGCAATTCGGTAATCATAATTATTTTTTCTAATTCCCTAACGTGGCAATTTAGTGAGCATTATGTAATTTTTTAATCATATTAAGTAAAAGTAAAAAAGTAAACATGATAAACATATGATTTTATAAATGCAAGGGAGTTAGTTCTTGCATTCTTATTCATTGATTTGGATGTAAGACGAAGAATATGCCAGCATCTTGAATTCCTGACCATCAGATTAAATTTAGTAATTAAAAGCATGATTATTCGTGCAAGTCTGATAGGGGGGACGCCTATCGACGTAATTATTATCAGAAGTCTATCCAAATTTCCTGGTTGAGGAAGGTTCTACAAAGATGACAAAAATGACAGTAGTATCGTTGCTCACTATTATGATGGAACTCTCTACACTCTGTGAAAGATGTCGTGAGTCACCTGCACATCGTGCTACAAATGATGTCAAAGAGTGTATAAACAGTTGTAGCAAAGCATGGAAAATCATGGAGTTCGTGGAAATTTTTAACCCAAAAGCCTCACTGGTGAGTAAAAACGCCGACAAACTATTCCAGAGTCTGAAAGAGTCATCGCCCAGCTGGTTAGGCCATGGATTTCCCATTATCGACCCGACCGGCATAATTGTCTTATCTGCCATGAGAGCTTTCCAAAGTCTTGCAAACACAGGACAGAAAAGGACCAATTCCTTATGCATCCGTACTGCTGGATATGACGCCAACGATTGGAAGGTTGTGATTGCTGGCAACAGTTTGTACAAGGTGTGTGAAGACATTCAGAGGCGTTCAGACAACATGGAAGAAATGTTGGACGTAATAAAAGTAGGGTTAGCGGATGTAATTTGGAATTGCATGAGTAAAGTGGAAAATATTATCATGGATAAGTGCACGTCGTGGGAAGAGGATTTCATGGAAGAGATGTTAGAGAGTGCTTTATATGCAGTGGGGATGGTTCAGGGACTAAATGAAGCGCTGCTAGTGAAGTCCTCATGGAATCCAATAAGGTTGTTTGATCTGTCATGTTGATAATTTTGTTCTTTCATTGCTTACATTGTAATAAGAGGGAGATGTTTAATTCCTCCATGTTTGTAACAAGGTTGTGTGGTAGCGCAGTCCTTGCCAAGGAGGTTAGAAAACAAATTGTGGAAAATGGGGTCGAATTGTAAATGAAACTAAGTGTTTGGTGCAAAATGTATATCAGGGAAATGTTGTGCAAATTGTACATCACGGAAGATTTTTGAAAGTATTTAACAAACCTAATTTTTTTGAAAGTATGTAACAAAGTAAAAAAATGGTTGAGTGAAATATAAAAATATATGATTACATAAAATTAATAGGAGATAAGTAATATAAAAATTTAAATGCATTTGTGAACATGGGGTATATGTAAATGACACTTCATTGTTCAACGTCATTTATTTTGAAATATATATATAAAAAAAAGTGTGCAACATATAAAAGAGTAGATGCAAAGTGTGTAACATATAAAAGAGTAGATGCATTTGCGATACAGAGTGCTTAAGGATAAGAAAAAAAGTCTAACATATTAAAAAACAAATGCATTTGTTATACATAATGCGGAAACATAAGAATAGAGTCTGTAACATATAAAAATTTAAATGCATTTTTTTTTCAAGTATGTGAAAAAATGAAAGTTTGTTACATACTACTGCAAATTTTGAAATATACCAAAAAATTAAATTATGTTACATATGAACCAGAATTTCAATGTGTTTGTGATGTAAATTGAGATTGGGGCTTGCATGAACCATTAGAGAAATATGTACAAGAAATAGGATTGTGGAAAGAATATAGAGTGCAATAGCTGCAAAAGAAAATAAATGGAAAGGTATAAGTGTTTTTCTATACATTTATATTTAAGAAAGTGGAATAACCGGGCTAAGAAACAAAGAAAGATGCAATGACTAAAATTACAGTGAGGGTACATATGAGCGCTTTGTCTATTTGCTTGCGGTTGTCGTTTCATTGATGTCGGCGGTGATTGTGGTTTCAAGGATGTTCTCCACGGCTGTTGGAATGTCGGGAACTGTCTGTTGTCTTTCGTTGGTAGCCTGTTTCAATTGCATTTCAACCCATTCTTCAATGTAGCTTCTCATTGGGGCGACGTTGATCTTATTCTGAATTTTCATGTTGAAAACTTTGTTTTCTAATTCCTAGAAGTCGATAGAAAGATTAGAGAGAGCTTGATGAATTTCCTCATTCTGTACTACATATTTGACTAGCCAGTCATGGACATGATCTTGATCAAATTGAAGGATGCTGTAAAAATTTTCGAGAGATAAGGTATTCAACACAACAACCTGTTTATCGAACTCTTGCCTGGTTAAGGGCAACGAGTTTGCGATTAAGAGGGGGTCTTGGAAGTCGTCGGTTTTTCCTGCTAATTCTATATTTGACAGCTTTGTGAATAATTCATCTTTCTTCGCTATGGCTTATTCACATGACTGAACAATGAGATGCAGGTTATTTACTTTTTGTTTCCAACATGCATTCAATTGGGCAATCCAGTTTTTGGATGGAAGATCTTCTTCTCTTCTTTTTGTTTTTGTCATATTGTTGACAATCTTGCCAAAAGGGATGATCATTTTTAAAAAGAAATTTTCTTCATCTTTTAATTCGGCTTGCAAAAGCTCGAGCAAGCTATGTGCCTTGGTTCCAAGTGAAGCAATGGTTTGTGATATTTTCCATGCCTGGGTAACCAGTTCTATTCATTTTTTGATATTGTTCTCCACATATCCTTTACAGGATGCGAGCAGGGTGGAGGATGCTTTTACATTGGGTGCAGGGGTGCCAGGCATGTTGGCAACGTCAACCTCTGAACAACATTTGTCTTTGATATTTTTAACATTTTTTTTCTCAAATATCAATCTTTCGTTCCGGCTATAAAAAGCAACACTCTGGAACACAAAGGATTCATCTTCGTCAAAATTTTGGGTAACGGATATGTCCATTGGATGGCTATGGTGGATGTCGTATTGAGGCTGATCAAGGAAGGGAAACATGGCATCCATATCAATGTCAACTTCCATGTTCTGACTCTGAATTTCTGTCTCTTCTGCCTGACCCACATTTTTTTTCCTCTTCTTCTCTACTAGAAGCTTGTGAGAACTATCAATTTTAGAGTGAGGAGGGTCGTTATCTCCTCCTTCGTTTGAAGAACTCTGGGTTTCTTTGTTGTTGTGATGGGCCATTGGAGAGATGCTCCAGAATGTCATTCTTTTTGGAGTGGTATTTGTGGATTGAACACTCTTGTCACTGGGGCCTTTCCCCTATTGCGTGTACAATTTAGTGCAGTTTTTCACTATCTCTACGTCGTCGGTATCAGAGGCAGGACCGTCACTATCTCTTTTTTTGGGTAGGTGTTTATTTACAAAACAATCGTCGAGGCCAAGTGATTGTAAATGTTCTCTAAAAATATCATAGGGGTTGAATCCTCTTATGTCTTCAGCATATCTAAGGTTGGAGATGATAAAATGTGCTACGAAATCGTCAATTTTGTTGACGTTTTTCAAGACGAACTCCCCTATTTTCCAAGGTAGAGGAATGAATTGTTTTTTTTTTCTTTTTTTGGAATAGATGGAACTAGTAGTTGTATTGACGTTCTACTTCTGCAATAAAAATTCTCTCTGTAATGTGAAATGGAAGGAGAGCAGGTTGTTCCGTGAAGCCAAAAATTCTTATGACAGTGTAATTTTCCAAATGTTGGAGTGTCCCCTTATTGTGCAAAAAACTAGTTGCCTGTTCAGATATGCAGGGAGCATTTTCTCCTAACAACAAAACTTTGAAAATAGATAGGAAGTCGTTAAAAAACTCATAAAAATAGTGGGAAGCCTTGTGCTTCCACAAGGCCTGGTACCAGAACGTTTTTGGGTGGAATTCGCAGTTGAATTTTTTGGACAGAGACAGTTGTGGAAATTGACAGGAATGTGCTATTGCAAAAACTAAAAAGGATGACATATAAAATTTCTTTTTCCTTTTGTAGATTGACAATTGGGAAGAGATTTCATGGAAAATTAATCTGCTCCAATCAAAAAGGGCTTGTTCGTTCACTGTGAAATACAAAATATAAAGAGCCATGTGGGAAATAGTACCTATGGACTCCTGTCTCGTTATTCTTGTAAACAGCCAGACAATTTCCTGAAATGGATTTATAAATGAACTAACCTCCATACTTGTAATATCTTCAGGAACTAGATTCGCCCTTTCCAAAAAATGGGTCAATAGGTCCAATCCATTATTATGCTTTGCTAGGAATTGTTTGCAATCTTCTCCTTTGAATGCCAATGTTGGCTCGGGCAATTTCAGCATCTGGCGGAAGACCTGAGGTGACAAAGAAGCAGAAGAGCCATCTTGCAGTGGAATAATTCTTTGGTCTGAAATAAATTTATTGGCACACCAAGAAACCAAGTTCTTACAGTCAAAAACCTCAGGGAGACAGACTGCATGAGCAATCCTGTAGGTCCAAATTACTTGGTTCTCTAGGGTAAGGGTTGAGTAATAAGAAAATGCCCTGGACCAGTGGAAGTTCTGGTCCTCATGCCTGAAGGTGTTAACTGTATCTCCACAGAACTATTGCTGAGCTAATGCCATAGGTTTATGAGAAGGTTGCTTTGCTGCAGATGATGGTTTAAATGAATTGTTAGAGCAAAGAATGTAACTTTTTGCTAAATCTTGGTTAAATGCTTATGAATGGGAAAGTCCTCGAGCCTTTCGTTGATTAATGACAACCTGTATTGGTGGTGCATGATGAACTGTTAGCAGTAAAATTTATTTATTTCATATTTAGAAATGCGAATGTGGCGGGTACGAAAAGAGAAAATAAGGAATGGAGGTTTCATGAACATGCGAAGGGCATGCCGTGTGAATGGGATTTCATGATTTTTAAATGAACACTTGCAAGGGATAATATAATCCACCTGCAAATTTTGGTTTAATGCGCATGAATATGTGATGTCCTCGAGCCTTTCGCCCATCAAAGACAATATATATGGTTTCTGGATGATGACTTGTTAGAATTACATGCCAGTAATTGCATATTTAGAAACAAGNAGAAAAGTGAGAAGGTGACGGAGAGGGTGGAGAGCAAGGAAAGAATGGAAAGCTCGGACGGAATTGAAAAAAGGGTTACGGGGATAGTCAGGACAGCCGAGTGTTGCATGATGAAATTTCATGTTTCAGAATTTTTGAGTGCAAAATGTGTAAAGCGGAAGAGATCATGATGGGGCAGTCGAGTGACTGGTTTGTATATTTGTGGAATTCAGCCAAAGTGGCTAAGTATGGAACAGAGAAATTGCTAATTTCATATGTGGCAATAAGATCTTATATATAATTTCCAACTACTAATTGTAAAGGGGTGTAGATACATGAAACAACTACTACGAACTGAATATTTCTTCAACCCGCCAAATCGACCATTCACCAAAGAAATTCGAAAAAAATGGCGAAGTATGGAAAGCGGACAGACAGGCTTCAAAATGGGGTGACAATAGTTCCACTAAATATGTGAGGACCCGACGGTTAAATTGTATTTCTCGAAAGTTTTCAGTGCAAAAATGTGTAGCACAGAAAAGGGCATGATAGGTGGACCGTAATACGAAAAAACGTATGATCTAAGAACGGTTGCAATTTTGAATATCTGTCAATTTGTATATATCGAAGCTCCGGATGTTGTTTGGAGGTCATGGAAAATTACAATTGCAATGTTGACCCGACCAGTGCGCAAGTCCACATGTCAATTTGTATATGGTGGAACTCTGGGTGCCAGTTGTGGGACAATAAACAATAGACGGTCAATTTAAAGAAAGGGGAAACAGTCATTGGAAACGCAAACACGTGAATCCGCAAAGTTGTGGACCAACGCATTGTCTGGAAAAAAACGATTAAGTAACCAGGAAGAGAAACTAGAGGGAATAAAAGAGTGGGAAAATAGAGAGGCGGAAGGTAGTTTTCATAAGAGCAAATTGGTTTCAAAGAAGCACCATCATTGCAAAACCATGATCTACTAATTTTCATCAAATGCATTGTTGAAGATTACATTTTATTGCAACATATGCTTGCAGCTATGTTCTTGATACATTATTCCATGACTGTAACATATCACCTTAACCATTAAATTTTCTTTTCTACTAATTGCCATCAAATGCTTTGTGGAAGATTAGATTTTATTGGAACGTGTGTGTGTAACTGTGTTCTTCATACATTCTACCATCAGTGCAACATATTAACTCAAGTATTAAACTTATTTCATTATGGGTTGTTAGCATTAAAACTTAATAATTGCATGTCTAGAAACAAGAACACCGATTTTGCTGCAACATTGTACATTGGTATTAGTAAACAGGAGATCGAAGAAGTACGAGAGAACCGAACCATGCCAATCAGAACATGTGTTAAACCTAGAAAAGAGGCAACAACGAAGAGTGCAAGGCAATTTTTTAAAATAAAAAAATAAGAAAAACACCGAGTACTGTGCATCTATGCTTAGAAATTGGACCCAGTTCTTCGGGCTGAAACATTGAAGGTATCTGTGACAAATAGAGGAATGGGTTCTGTAGTATGCAATATTCTTGGAGTTTTCTTGTCGATAAATCATCCTCCGCTGAAATTGATATTTTTCAGAAGCTTTTCCTCAGAAAGAAGACGAAAATGGTTGCAGGGCAAGTGGAATAGACCGTAGCTGAAACCGCCTCTGCATAGTCCAAAAAAATTTAGTATCACAGCTTGCACGTGCAATTGGAGAGGCCCAAATTAGTCCATTCTGGGCAGAAGGAGATGACTAGTAGGAAAATGCGTGGCAGGAGCGAAAGTTTTGGACCTGATACCTGAAAATGTTAAACAATATTTTTTTGGCTTGAAATATATCTCTGGGAGCATCGACATATCATTGCTTTACACTGAAACTCTTCCGCCTAGAATGAACTAATTGGAACTCTGGAATTCCTACTTTCGTGGTGCAAAGTGGTTGTTGTGTTCACCATCAGTTTCTTTTCTGAAACTCCTTTTGTTTTCGTCATGATTACGATCACCAAGCCGGGAAGGTCCGTTCATTATGGCTGATTTCAATTTGGGCGCAGGAGTGGGAAGATTCTCTGCATTGCCATCATCCATTGCCATATCATCATCTTTCGGATCGAAATTCATGGCATCAACTTCTGTGATAACAATGACTGCAACTGAGCAGGTTCTCTGACCAGCCAGGGTTGCGATGGAATTCTTTGGCTTGAAATATATCTTTCGATGTACCAAGGGACCATCTCGTTTTTTCGTACTGGGCAGAGGGAGATGAATAGTAACTATATGTCCTAGAATAGTTGAACCTCTGGCCATTATGCCCTAATGTGTTTACTGTGTGTGGAGAGAACTACTGCCATAAGTTATTTAGATTTTTCGTTTGGTTGAGATGATGTTTGAAATGAAAATCGGGGAGGGATAATATAAGCCTCTGCAAATTACGGTTTAATGCGTATCAATGGAATATCTCCTCGAGCCTTTCGCTGATCAATGACAATTTCTAGGGTTCATGAGGAATGAGTTGTGACCATCACAACTCACTAATTTCACAATTAGAAAAAAGTGCGAACATGGTGGTGACGGCGAAAAGAGATTAAGAATTGAAAATTTCTTAAAAACACCAACCCGTCGGCACACAAAAAATAAATATTCCGTGGCCTTTGAAATGAATACTTGGAAAGGATAACATGCTTTTGGGAAAATCTTAGTTTAATTCGTACTAATTACAAATCTTCTACGGACTTTTGGAATTTAGTGACAGTTTTAATGATTGTTGTAGGATGGCTACTAGCATTAAAGCTTAATTATTGTGTATCTAGAAACAAGTACGAAGGCAACAATAATGGCGAAACCGATTCCAAGAAATACCAAAGTATGAAAAGAGGTCGGGCGAAGATATACCCAGGGCATGTGAACGGCCGATGGTTCTCGGCCTGATGGGCTAAAAATTGAGCCTCTATTGTTCCGTGTCCTACAAATAACACCTACACTTCCGTGATATACAAATTGACAGGTGGACTTGCGGGTTGGTTGGTTCAAAATTGCAATTTTTTTGTCCTTAGCGATTCCGTATTAATTCCATAATTAGCCACTTTTTTGGATTGGGGGTTCTCGGTCTGGCGGGCAAAAACTTGGGCATCTATTATTCCGTGCTCTACAAATAGTAGTGACAATTCCGCGATATACAAATTCAAAATATGACCGGCGCTAAATTATTACTGTTAAATATTTATATTGCAGAATTTAATTATACAAGAAATTTTGCACAATCTAGTCAACTGAGTGATATAAAAGTATTTTGACAAACGAGCCATATAAAAAAGAGTCATTCCATACTTAGGCAGTTTTTTGATCGCGGGTTGGTTGCCTCACGATCTGAAAAAAGAGTCTTTATTGTTCCGTGTCCTACAAATAGCACCCCAGATTTCTGTAGTATACAAATTGACAGGAGGACCTACGGGTTGCTTGGCTGAACATTGCATTTGATTGTGGGTTCGCGGCCTAGCGAGTTGAAAATTAAGTATCTATTGTTCCGTGTACTACAAATAGCACCTATAGTTCTGTTAAGCCCTAATATTGGCTCATTACCCCTTAATTGGGGCATATTATATTAGTAATGTTATTTTATTTATGTCGGCTTTAGGCCATTAGTTGTAGTTATACCTCCTAGTCTCCTAT
>SNQJ01S0053704.1:41477-55404 GCA_010110895.2 Picea sitchensis
CATCTTGTACTTGAACATTTAAGTGGGGTAAAAAGAGGTTTCCCCCTCGAAGAGGCTTATTATCTGAAATTATCTCTTTTTCAAGGCATTGAGTACTTTTTCTGAGGTTTTTCTATGCTATATTGATATTTGGTTCTTAACAAGTTCCGTGATATACAAATTCACACGCGAACTTGTGGACAGTTTCTATATAAAGTATGGAATGATATTTATACAACATATGCAGATCCCTCATTCCATACTTAGGCAGTTTTTGGATAGTGGGTTTGCAGTCTGGCGGGCCGAAAAGAGATTCTCTATTGTTCCATGTCCTACAAATAGCACCCAGACTTCCGTGATATACAAATTGATAGTGTTCTAGAACATATACAGATCCCTTATTCCATACTTGGGTACTTTTTGGATCGCGGGTTCGCAACCTGGTGGGCTGAAAATTAAGTATCTATTGTTCTATGTACTACAAATACCACCTAGACTTTTGTGTCCTACAAATAGCACCTACACTTCCACAATATACAAATTCACACATGGACTTGTGGACATAGTCTATATAAAGTATGGAATGAGATTTTATACAGCATATGCGGATCCCTCATTCCATACTTACGCATTTTTTGGATCGCAGGCTCATGGCCTGGCGGGGCAAAAACAGAGTCTTTATTGTTTCGTCTCCTACAAATAGCACCCAGACTTCCATGATATACAAATTGATAGTGTTTTAGAACATATAAGGATCCCTCATTCCATACTTGAGCACTTTTTGGATCCCGGGTTCGGGACCTGGTGGATTGAAAATTAAGTATCTATTATTCTGTGTCCTACAAATAGCATCTAGAATTCTAAGATATACAAATTGACACGCGGAATTTTGGACATAGTCTCTATATAAAGTATGGAATGAGATTTTATACAGCATATGTGAATCCCTCATTCCGTACTTAGGCAGTTTTTGGATCGCGGGTTCGCGGGTTGGCGCGTCGAAAATAGAGTCTCTATTGTTCCGTCTCCTACAAATAGCACCCTGACTTCCGCGATATAAAAATTGATTGGTGGACTCAGGTTGGCTGGCTAAACATTGCACTTTTATTATCTCGTAGCGATCTCGTATGAATTTCAAATTTAGCATTTTTTTTTTATCGAGGGATCTGGGGCTGGGGAGATGGAAATTGGGTGTATATTGTTCCACGCTTTACAAAGAATTTTTTCTAGAACATATGCGGATCCCTCATTCCATACTTCGACACTTTTTGGATCGCGGTTTCGCGACCTGGCAGGATTTAATTAAGTATCTATTGTTCTGTGTCCCACAAATAGCACCTAAACTTCCGTGATATACAAATTGACACGCGGACTTGTGAACATAGTCTCTAAATAAAGTATGGAATGAGATTTTATATAGCATGTGCGGATATCCTGTATGAATTCCATATTTAGCGATTTTTTTTGATCGGGAGCTATGGGGCTGGAAGACTGAAAATTGGGCGTCTATTGTTCCGCGCTATACAAAAACATTGTTCTAGAACATATGCAGATCCCTCATTTCATACTTGGGCACTTTTTGGATTGCGGCTTCGTGACCTCGCAGGCTGAAAAGTAAGTATCTATTGTTCCGTGTCCTACAAATAACACCTAGACTTCCACGATATAAAATTTGACACGCGAACTTGTGGACATTGTCTCTATATAAACTATGGAATGAGATTTTATACAACATATGTGGATCCCTCATTCCATACCTAGGCAGTTTTTGGTTCGCGACCTAGTGGGCTGACAATAGAGTCTCCATTGTTCCGTCTCCTACAAATAGCACCCAAAATTCCGCGATATACAAGTGGACAGGTGGACTCGGGTTGGTTGGTTGAAAATTGCAGTTTTATTGTCCCGTAGCGATCCGGTATGGATTTCATATCTAGTGATTTTTTTTTATCGGGTTTGTGGGGCTCGCTGGCTAAAAATTGGGCCTCTATTGTTCCACGCTGTACAAACTCTAGGCACATCTCCACGATTTACAAATTGACAAATGAACCTGTGGGCTGTGTCGCTCAACATTGCAGTTTTCATTGTTCCTTGTCCTCCAAATAGCCCTCAGAGTTCTGTGATATACAGATTGACAGATGGACTTGAGGCCATTATTTATAGATATTAATCCCTATCAACTATCTAACATATCTAAAAACATGATTTTCAACACTAAATTATTAATAATATTTTTTGCTATTGCAGAATTTAATTAAACGAGAAAGTTTGTACAATTTGGTTGGGCGACAGATAGAAAAGTTTTCCGACAAACGAGCAATACATAGCAAACATGTACTTTTAGAAAGTATGGACAAGAGATTTTATAGAGCATATGCAGATCCATCGTTCCATACTTGGGCACTTTTTGGATAACAGGTTCTCGGCCTGGCGGACTGAAATTTGAACCTCTTTTGTTGAGTGTCCTACAAATACCACCCAAACTTCTGTGATATACAAATCGATAGGTGAACTTGCGGATTCCATGTTTGTCATGTTCAAGACTGCAATTGTTTAGCAATGCTCATCCTATCTAACTTCAGCTAAAAACATTATTTTCAGATACTAAAATATTAATATTAACTATTGTTATTGTACAAGTGAACTACATTAAATTATTAAAGGATGTTAAATCGCTTATTTTTTAAAAAATGAAGGAAACACAAGATTTGTTTTGTAAAATTCTATCACTGCAAGCATAACAAGGACCAATTTGAAGTTTAAGGCCCTCTTGTTCATATGATAGCACAATTTCACTCTACACAGTATATATTCGTTGATTTCAAATTATTCTAGGATATTAATTTTACCAAGTTCATCAAATAAGCAAAACTTGCGAAAACAACGATCAATTTGAATTTTAAGAGCCTCTTGTTGGTATGATAGGACAATTTCACTTCGCACACTATATATTTGTTGATTTCAAATTATTTCACAACAATAATTTGACCAAGTTCATCGATCAAAGAAATTTTCCAAAACAAGTCACATAATACATTTGCGTCATAGCGCCATAGAAATTATCAGGCGAATCTGCGTGCCACCTGGCCAAAAAAATTCAACTATATTATTCCCTGTCCTCCAAAGAAGAGTTGGAGTTCCACGGTATACAAATTGACAGACAAACCAGATAACCCAGAACTAACCATAGTTTAAACAACCCAGAAGAAAGTTCCCAAAAGGTTCCATTGAGCAGAACCTATCAACCTTTGCACCAAACAATTTGATATACAAAGAAAAGACGTCGACGGATTCCTTTTCTCTTGAAATGAACATTCATCTGGATGTTGAACAAATATTACAGAGAGACATGAGGTATTTTTGTTTCCTCCCAAAGTTTGATTTAATTTTTTTTTTTCCCTTCTTCAGCCGATATGAAAAATTGCATTGTCCTCATTTAAGGTGAATTTTCTCTGTATCCGAAGTTGCCGCAACATATAGACAATGCTTGCCTTTTTGTGTAAATATGTATCATACGAGAACTCTGCCAATTTAGGAAGCACATTTTGTAACAGAGGCTGCCTAACTAAACACTGCACAGTTGTGTTTCCCACGGTTCGGATAACACCATTGACGCAGTGTCCATAAATATATGGACATGTTTCATTGCATCACAGACAATCAATCGTATCATCACTTATCAAAGAGGAAGAAGAAGCAGAAGCAACGGAATGGCATTTTGCACATACAGGATCAAAGGGGGTCGAGTACACATTGGCTGCAACTAAAAGACCTTCAACCTAGCAACTCGATCAAAGGGATTAATACATTGAACAATATAATACACAACTACATTCCCCCCTCCCCTGTAAAACAAAAAAGAAAAAGTAAACAGGTGCAGAAATTTGTTGAAGGCTACTTCTATAAGCAAAGTGAGGATGATTTTGTGGATGTATACACACAACAATTGTAGAGCTATCTAGTTTCTCCATATCCTCTACTATATCTGCTTGCAACTCTATTACAAACGTTGCCTGGGTTGTATGAAAGATCCTTTCTCTATCATCCTTCTTCTTTGCTATATTTTTGAACAACATAAGTGGAATCTGCTCTCTATGCAATTGTTGTTCCATTGACGAAAACAAATTTGAATACGTATCTAACAATTGTAGCTGCAACATAGAACAGTGCAATATTTGTGTAACTTATCCCACATATATGCAGACGTGAAATTTGAGAACAAAAATGAATATGAAAAGCAGTACTGGGCTATTCATTGTCTGACTGTCCATCCTTTATATGGAGAATGTGTTGCGACCCAAATTTTCTTGCCAGTGTCACAGCAGCCCCAATCGTTCCAATTGGGTAAATATCAGTGCTTTGTGCAAGCTACCTGATAGTCGAGTCCAGGAGAAAGCGATATTTTGAACAAATAGCAGGAATTTCTTCAACAATACTTTTTTCGTTGAGATAAATAATTCGATCGCAATCACCACGATCATATACTATTTTGGGCAATACATTAAAATTTGTAATGGATATCCCATTACGCGGCAATATCTTTTCTGCATGTTTCTGGACAAGTTGTGGAGGAACAGTGAGTGTGACTCTCATCATGGCGTCCTTGTCTGTAATATCAACACACATAATGGATCTACTTTTGTTGGTCTTGTCCAAGTAGGTGGTATAGACAACCATTATGTCCCCGATGAACAGTTGTCCAGTTTGGCAGTTGTTCAAACCCTCTATTGATAGTACTTTGGATGTCACAACTCTAGACTTGATGACATTTTTTGAACATGAACAAGTAAACGATTAGTATTGATGAACTATGGAGCCACAATTTCGCAACCACACCTCTTGGTTTGCAGAACATGCATCATGTTCGATGTTTCGCTTGTACTTGTTGATACTTCTTGCGAGTTGGAAACCATGTATTGCAAATGGCATTAGCATATCCACCATACCATAGATGAATATATAGCCCACGAATTTTTTTTAGTAAACATAGTAAGAGCACAACATATACATCTTTACCTTTGGCCTTGTCGGTCTGCTGATGTCTGGGATGGCTAACTGCTCATGGTCATCTCACTAGTCCAAATTTTTCTGATGCAAGCATGTGCAGATGAACAACAAGAGTAAACAAATATATGCATTGTATATTGTCCATCGGAAGGACCAAATAACCATAAAACTGTATGCATCTTAATTTTTTAACTCGACAAATGTTTAACAGTAAACAGGGAGTAACCACGGGTCACCATGGACAATGTGTATATCGTGGACCCCCGGAAGCCAAGGGAGAAATATTCAACCTGCCAACCTGGCAGCCGCAATCGACAAAGTGGGTAACTATGGAATAAGGTAGAATCAAGACCACATATGTCAGTTCGTTAGTCCGCCAACCAGCGCACAAGGGAATTTTCGGCAACCACACTAAGCATATGAATTAGAAAACAAAAGGGATAATAGAAAATGGAAAAAGTAGAAATAGGGAGCGCAGAAAGGCCCATTACTGTGAATTCATCATTTTCAAGTCTAATATTATATGCTCCCTCTCTGTTTGTATATTTAATTTATTGGCACACTTGGTATACCTTTTATAAGATTGTACCACAGAACCCTCTACTGCTGCACAAAAGAATTCATCTCCCTATCCAAGCAACCTGTTTTTTCCAAGGTAGCAACGCCGAAGACGCAATCAAGACGAAGGCAAGTTAGTATGAAAACATACATCTAAAAGAAAAATAAAAAGGTCTATTTACCCACCAAAGAGTCCTTCATCCTGTCCAACGATTCTGTTTCTTTAAATGCAGTAATGCAGCGCAAACACGACGGACATAAACTATCTTAGTATGCAGGAAGGAACATATGTAACCAAGATAACTTACCATGTAGGAAGGCACGCAACTAGTTTAACACATATACAGACCATAAATGAAATACAAAACATTGCAATATGAAACAACAATACAAGCATGCACCTTTCTATATCCTCTTCAGCTGATGCAGTCAAGACTCCCTCCTTTTCTCCAGCTACTTTGTTTGTTTCAATGTGGGAACCCACAAAATTCAATGTACATCAATGGAAGCTGGTATTCACTGGAGAACAAGCAATATGTAGATACAGGAAAACTGACTCAATGAACAGTTTACAAAGGCAGAAACATGAACCTTTTCTCTTCTCTATCCATGGGTGTAAACGTATAGCTTTTTTTTCCCTGGCTAAAATATATTACAAGGCATAAAATATCACGCAATTGCACGACCGTAGCTAAACGATTTCTGGTTTTCCTTGGCAATTCATCCAGATATGCCCTTTAACCATGTTCTTTATCCTCTACATAGACTATTGTTCCCATGTTACAAGTTCTCAGTTTTTTGTGGAAAACTACCCAAACATGCTTCTAGACATGAAAATATAATCTTGAAGAATCTTTGTTGCACATATCATATCTCAAGCTCAACACAAATTGTATCGTGCGCACACCAGTCTATGTAGAGGAGAAAGAACATGTCATGTCATATCCGCACATCTGACCATACATGGTCTATAAATGTAGGTTGCATACATATGCTTTATCCCAACAAAAAAACATCGGATATTGTAACTTCACATGTAATCCTCCAACAATTTTGTATGCAACTATTTTCTTTCATGGCAGGACTTGAGCACCAGGAAAATCTCACACAAATATAGATAATGGCCTTTGTAAAAATGGAAAATAACACAACTGCAGATTAACTGGTGGGTGCAAGGGATGAACACCGTAAAGCGCCCCCAAAAAACAATAACAATCCAAAAAAAAGAAGAAAAAAGAAAATCTCCAACCACCGCCGCTGCACCCCAACCCTGCAAGGCCGAATCAAAGAAAAGAAACCAGCAAGGACCAAACCAGTGGGAAATCACGAAGAGGCTGAACTACACCCCCAGGGCCCCAAAGCACAAACCCTAGGCAAACAAATAGAACCATCAAAACAGGAACCAATGAACCAACAAAAGCCACTGACCTAGTGAACAACATATGTATCTCCAATGATTACCAAACTGCAACCAAAGCAGAAAAGGAACCGAAAACATACAAGGAACATGTGAATACAAATAACCAAACATTCTTACTTTCAAACTGCAAACACTGAACAACAAACAAGGAATACAAAATGAAACTATGGCATCGAAACTTACTCCGAAACAATGAAATGCAGAAGCGCAGGCCGAATCACGAGCGAAACAACAAAAAACAACAATCGAGAAACCAGTGAAGAAGAACAACTCACCGAACCGGTAAACAATGTATCTAGCTTCAACGATTATGAGGATGAAACATACAATGGCAGCACCCGAGAAACCAACAAAGAAGAAGCGGTCACCGAACTAGTAAACAATGTATGTAGCTTCAATGGTAGAACAAGGATGAAACATACAATGGCTATTGAACTGGCATGTACTCTGAGAACCATATTTACATAAACATTTAAGACTCTCAATCTGTCTAAGGACCTCGTGGTATGCAAACATTTAAGATGTCACAAGTGTTGGAGAACGTTGCATCATGTAAACATTTACGTTGTCAGGCCTATTGAAGCATCTCGGAATAAGTGTCAATAAATTTCAAGAAATATACAAACCTTGGATATGAAAACATTTCAATATGCTTAGTACATATCAAAATTGACAGATATATTCAGGTAGCAGAAAATGCTAATACAAACATTCAAACTAATGGTAGCATTAGTCGACCTTCAAGCAATATACAAGAAAAGTATATGATTAAAACATACTGTCTACTAGAAAAAAGTTTGGATATGTTGCCATACACTGCATTGGGAATAGCGAAGCCAGAAATAAGACCTCCAATCTCTTATCCAATCAGATCGGTACATATATGTTACTTTTTAATATATAAAAATATATGCTTTTAATTCCATAGCTCCAACAATAGGTATTGTTCAAATATTTCTGGTCAAACGACAAACTAATATGTAGTCAACGCTTTATCGATCACTATAGTCCCTCTATGCCTACAGAAGGGACTAATAAGAAGGAGATGTGTAATTCCTCCATATTAAACATATAGTTGACCTGTGACATTTAAAAAATATTTTAATATTTGTTATAAATAAAATATTTCAAATTTTGTCTTATGTAAAATGATTTTATATCAACTTTATATCTAGGGAGAGATAAAGTAATTAAAAGTAAATTTTGTTAATTCTTTGATAGGTATCAAGATATGTGTATTTTCTTCAATTTATGGGGAAATTCTCTATAAGGCATGGTGGTTTGCAAAGGGTTCCTCACTCGAGGAGACAAAAATTCAACAATTGCATTCAGGGTTTAATTGAAGAGGCCATATATGCCTCTTCTAAAATGCTTGTTTTCTCTATCAAAAAGGTTTTAGGAGTGTTTATCAATCAAAGGACTCAGGATGGTGTCAAGGATTTTCTCTATCGCCTCCAAGAACCTGTATTGTTCAGGGCTGTATAGGGAAATGCAATTGCAAGGTATGATCCTAGAAAAATTTACTTTGGTGAGTGTTCTTCAAGAATGTGTGCATTACAGTGCTCGAAAACAAGATTTTGCATGTAGAGTGTTTGATAGAATGTCTAAAAGAGATGTTATATAATGGAATACTATGATTGCCCAATACACCCAAAGTGGAGATGTGAATGATGCCATGTCACTCTTTCACAATATTCTATTAGCAGACATTATGCCTACATCGTTGACCACTATAAGTGTGCTCCCAACATGTACGAAGTTGGCAGCACTGCAAACAAATTAGAGATTGCACGCCAATTGTTTAACAAAATATCTAATAGAAATGTGGTTTTATGGAGTGCAATGATTGTCAGATGTGGAATGCATGGATATGACATGCAAGGATTGTGGAAAGGGGATGGAAATACTTTGATTATATAATCCATGATTATGGCATTATACCCAAGTCAAAGCAGTATGCATGTATGGTCGACCTTCTTGGTTGCGATGATCATATAGAGGAGGTAGAATTATGGTATTGAGAGAACATTAGTTATTGCCAAGATTTATAGCCAACAATGGAGTATATAGTGCTCGTAGAATTGAGGAAAAGTCAATGGTGACTTCCAAGTGGATCTACAAGATCAAGCATGCATTAGACGACAACATCGAAAATTATAAAGCAAGGTTCGTGGAAAGAGGTTTGTCTTAGAAAGAGGGCGTTGGTCTCTGAATTCGAGATGAAGTATATTGGTTTAATGCATTACTATTTGGTGTGGATTGATCGAGATAGACATGAGAAGCAACAACAAACCCACTGTAGTCGAGATCACTTGAAGATTGTGTCAATGTGTTAATGTAGTGGTTACCATGATGTTGTGTGTCACGGGACAATAGTTGTGTGCTACTATGGTGGTTTTGTACCATTGACGGTGATTGTGTGTCGCTGGAAAGTAGATGTGTGCTACCATGGTGGTTGTGTACCACTGGCAATGAGTGTGTGTCACTAGACATTAGTTGTGTGCTACTATGGTGGTTGTGTACATGGCAGTGACCGTGTGTCACTGGACAATAATTGTCTGCTACTACAATGGTTGTGTACCATTGGTAGTGATTGTGTGTCACTGGAAAATAGTTATGTGCTACTAACAGTGGTTGTATACCACTAGCAGTGATTGTGTATCATTGGAAAATAGTTGTGTTCTACTATGGATTGGCGCAAAAATGTTATATTGGATGGAATTGTAGTAGTTGTGTGCTACTAGTTGATTTCCATGGAGACCACCAGATTAGTTGGGAGCAACTATGTGCTTCTTGATCGTAGAGATTGTGATTGATGATTTGAGCTACCGATGGCATGGTAGTACTTGTGTGCTACTATTTGATTGCAGAGTAGTTAGTGGATTACTAGATGAAGACATTGTGGAAAATATACCTCCATAGCTAAGAGGGAGAGTCACAGAGGGAGTTTCCACTTTGTTCAAGTGGGAGAGAGACATCTCCAAGGACTGATAGACATGTATGAAGATTTAAAAGAACCACGTGATCCATGATAAATCGAAGCACATTGAGATCAAGTACTACTACATCCATGATAAACTCCAGAAGGGAGAATTGAAGCTCCAATACATCTCCACCGATGATTACATAGTTGATATTCTAACGAAGCCCTTATCCAAGGGAAAGCCTGTATACTTCAAGGACGAGTTGGGGCTTGTGGAGATTACTCCCTTGGTTGAGAGGGAGTGTTGATATCCTTGCATCATGGATAGTCAGTGTGATGCTAGATTGACATTCTCCCTGTGGAGAATGTTCTAGGTTGGACATATTGTTGATGTATCATGGACTGACATTTTCTATGGAAAATTCTCTAGGACTCACATTATCTTGCAACAAAGATGGTGACCTGATCAGGATGAATGGTTCTCCCCCTATGGCATAGATAGTGACCTAATTAAGGAGATTGGTACAAGACTGCCTTTTTCTCTATGGCACATATGGTGACTTGATTAGAGAAAATGGTTTGGGACTGACATTGTTCTATGGCACATGTAGTGACCTGATTAGAATAATAGTCCTTATATCCCATGGCATGTTTTTCAACATCTGAGAAAAAAGACATTTTCCCTATGGCACATATGGTGACTTGATTAGGGAAAATGGTCCAGGACTGGCATTCTTCCTGTGTCACATATAGTGACCTGATTAGGAAGAATGGTCCTTGTAGTCACGAGACACTCCGTTGAGTGTGTGACAACTGTGGAACACTCAATTGAGGGTGTAGGTTTCAACACCTAACTTATTCAACATCATGCCTGATTACTCAGATGGAGTATGTCCCATAAAATTGACGCTATATAAATGATATGCCATGTGTCAAGATATTGACCATGTTTTGGCAGGTTGTTGATGTTGATGATTATTTGATAAAACCTTTCTATGACAGAAGAATTTCCAATGAAGATATGATGGCCAGGTACGTCTTCTCTCACTAAGAGGGAGTGTTGGTGTTTGCAACATCAGGTAGACATTCTCAGAAGAATTAGACAAGTCAAATTTTCCATTATGAATACCTCCCTAGTTAAGAGGGAGTGTTGAATTTTGTAACTATGGTCCGTCTTCATAATGTGAAAAGTAAAAAGTGAAAAGTCATGTTTGTTGGGGAGGCTAGTCTAGTATAAATTAGGAGCCAGTTTTGCTCATTTGTAACTCAAGCAATTTGCATCTCTTGTTGCACTAGAAAAATCAACAAATATGTCGAAATATGTGTAATTCCTTCTATGCTCAACATGGAGTTATGATCCAGGTGGATATTGGTGGCCATCCACCTATTCCAACTAGCTCCTCTTGATAGTTTTGAGTTCAACATGTTTCTCTATAATGATGACATTTCTTTGTAATTGTGGGCTCTAAACTTCTGGGGCTATCTTGAATCCCTAGACAACATCCAGGTGGATATTGGTGGCCACCCACCTATTCCAACTGACTTATTTTGAAATTTTTCATGTCAATGCATCTTTCTGTACCTCTAGGTCCGTTTTGGGGCCCTGAACAGTGTTATTATGGATTTCCATAGTCAAACTATAGATAGAGTCAAAGTTTGAAAGCATAATGTGTACTTCTCGAAAATACCTCTCCAATGGACCATCACACACCTAAAATGAAAGTCGTATGCAAAAGTTATGACCCCATAAAGGTGAGGTACCTACTTATCCATTAGGGCCCACATAACTTTTGGTGTTTCATCTCCTAGGGTTAGGGTTTTGGATGTCTATGGTTTTGGAATTCGTGAGTAATGTTAAAGGGCCTCTAGAGCCTCATTGTGATAATTCTGCTAAGATGAATGTGCATGGTAGCCACATCTCTTTTCATAGATAGCTACCACCATTCAAGCAAGTTGTTTTCAGTTTTGCAGTTTTACAATTTCAACCTATTTTCTGTATTCAATAGAAGTTATTGTTCACTAGATATATGCTGTTGTTCTCCATATCTCTCTATTATTTTATTCAATCTATTATTCATTTCGTTTCTCTCATAAATCTGGATCAAGTTAACACATGGCATTTAAAAAAAATATTAATAAAAACAAATTCAATGTCATCAATAAATAATAAAATATTTCAATAATCATCTTATGTAAAATAATTTTATATCAACTTTATATATAGAGAGATAAAATAATTAAAAGTAAAAAAATTCTTAATCCCATGTAATTTCTTCAATACTTAATATAGACTTGACATGTGGCATTTAAATAGTATTAATTAAAAAAAAAGATCAATCTGAACCATAAATAAAATTTTCAAGGTCTACGTTAAGTAAAATATATTAATATCATATGTGTGTGTGTGTGTGTGTGTGTGTGTGTGAGAGAGAGAGAGAGAGACCTATATGCGTAATTCCTTCAATGATTAATATGGATTTGACACATGGCATTTAAAAAATATTAACCAGTATAGATCTATCTTAACGCCAGATCTATAATGCATCGAGAGGGATCAAATCCCTCAAGGTGCAAACCACCTTTTAGACTGAGAAACTTTGGGATCAAATCCCTCGAGGTGCAAACCACCTTTTAGACTGAGAAACTTTGGGATCAAATCCCTAAGGCTCAAGGTTTCACCTCTATGTATTTGATCTCTCTCTGCCCATGATAGATCACGAGTTAAGATGGATCTACGTTGGTTCTAGTCGTGAGCATGAATGCTAAATTTTTATATGCTAATGTTTCTCTACATGTATATGTTTAAGATGAACTTGATACTTTGAAATTTACATCATTATGAATATGAATAATAACAAAGTAGCAATTCTTACTGATGAAGATATTGAATAATTGCAAAATTGAATGGTTAAGATATTGAATAACATATATAGTACATTGTATCATTAAGATGTGATATAAGGAAAAGTTGGATAACTCATATATTACATAGTAATTGATCTCAATCTATCTTCTTTCACTTTATCTTAGACAAATTGACAAACTTTCTCGTCTTTTCATATCCATCATATGGAAATGGAGGTTGAAATAGGAGACCAAACAAAGTTCACCCTATTATTTTGTGTTATATGGTTGTTGAAATCATTTCAGCTCCCATATTTCTCTAAATCATTTTTTGATATCATCACTAAAATCAATATGTCCTATTGTAGTGTGATTTTTCATTGTATCATCACTTAAATCAATGCACACTGTTTTGTATTATGTCATTATTGAAATCAATGCAACTAATTTCTCTAAATCACTTATCATTGTGTCATCACTAAAATAGATGCACTGCATTGTTTTGAATTGTGTCATTATTGAAATCATAACAACTAACTTCCTTATTTCTCTAAATCATTTTTTTAATGTCATCAAATCAATATGTCCTATTGTTTTGTTTTATATGAATTAAATCAATATGTCCTACTCTTTTGAATTATATCATTACTTAAATCAATGAATGTATTCAATGATTGATATTTCATTCTCTTTTAGTTTCCATGATTGGAACATATCAATATTATAAACCCAAACCTCTTGAATTTTGAAAGATTCTTATTTTGATAATCCATTAAAACATAAATATATATATATATATTGAGAATCCTTTCATCCTCTTCATATTGAACTATTATCTGAATAATATATTCAATCCCAATATAGTTCTTGTTATTCTACATTTGAAACAATATGAAAATGGATGGATGTCCAAATCTTGTCATATTAGACTCATTAAAAATAATCTATATATTTATATGATACATAATAAATATGCAATGTCTCTTCTAAATTTGAAGTCTCCAAGCAATCAAAATATTATGAAAACTAACAACTAAGAGAAGAAGGTTAATCCTCTAACATAGGTTTGGAATAATTATTCAAAATATTATACTTTGATTTTTATTGTTGATATAGTTAGTTTTAGCTTTCAAAAATATATGAACATAATAATACTCTCCATAAAACCCTAAAAACAAACCCTAATTCAAAAATCACCT
>SNQJ01S0053704.1:55744-68793 GCA_010110895.2 Picea sitchensis
TTTTGAATCATCTTGTACTTGAACATTTAAGTGGGGTAAAAGGAGGTTTCCCCCTCGAAGAGGATTATTATCTGAAATTATCTCTTTTTCAAGGCGTTGAGTACTTTTTCTGAGGTTTTTCTATGCTATATTGACATTTGGTTCTTAACAAGTTCCGTGATATACAAATTCACACGTGGACTTGTGGACAGTTTCTATATAAAGTATGGAATGAGATTTTATACAACATATGAAGATCCCTCATTCCATACTTAGGCAATTTTTGGATCACGGGTTTGCAGTCTGGCGGGTTGAAAAGAGAGTCTCTATTGTTCCATCTCCTACAAATAGCACCCAGACTTCCACGATATACAAATTGATAGTGTTCTAGAACATATGCGGATCCCTTATTCCATACTTAGGTACTTTTTGGATCGCGGGTTCGCGACCTGGCGGACTGAAAATTAAGTATCTATTTTTTTGTGTCCTACAAATACCACCTAGACTTTCGTGTCCTACAAATAGCACCTACACTTCCACGATATACAAATTCACATGTGGAATTGTGTACATAGTCTATATAAAGTATGGAATGAGATTTTATACAGAATATGTGGATCCCTCATTCCATACTTAGGCATTTTTTGGATCGCGGGCTCGTGGCCTGGCGGGCCAAAAATAGAGTCTTTATTATTCCGTCTCCTACAAATAGCACCCAGACTTCCGCGATATACAAATTGATAGTGTTTTAGAACATATAAGGATCCCTCATTCCATACTTGATAACTTTTTGGATCCCGGGTTCGGGACCTGGTGGACTGAAAATTAAGTATCTATTATTTTGTGTCCTACAAATAGCACCTAGGCTTCCGAGATATACAAATTGACACGCAGAATTTTGGACATAGTCTCTATATAAAGTATGGAATGAGATTTTATACAACATATGCGAATCCCTCATTCCATACTTCGGCAGTTTTTGGATCGCGGGTTGGTACACCAAAAATAGAGTCTCTATTGTTTCGTCTCCTACAAATAGCATCCTGACTTCCACGATATAAAAATTGATTGGTGGACTCGAGCTGGCTAGATAAACATTGCACTTTTATTGTCCCGTAGCGATCCCGTATGAATTTCAAATTTAGCATTTTTTTTTATTGAGGTATCTAGGGCCAGGGAGCTGGAAATTGGGTGTATATTGTTCCACGCTTTACAAAGAAATTTTTCTAGAACATATGCAGATCCCTCATTCCATACTTCGACACTTTTTGGATCGTGGTTTCGTGACCTGGTAGGCTTTAATTAAGTATCTATTGCTATGTGTCCCACAAATAGCACCTAAACTTCCGCGATATACAAATTGACACGCGAACTTGTGGACATAGTCTCTAAATAAAGTATGGAATAAGATTTTATACAACATATGTGAATATCCCGTATGAATTCCATATTTAGCGATTTTTTTTGATCGAGAGCTATGGGGCTGGAAGACTGAAAATTGGGCGTCTATTGTTCCGCGCTATACAAAAACATTGTTCTAGAACATATGAAGATCCCTCATTTCATACTTGGGCACTTTTTGGATTGCGGTTTCGTGACCTCGTAGGCTGAAAAGTAAGTATCTATTGTTTCATGTCCTACAAATAGCACCTAGACTTCCGCGATATAAAAGTTGACACGCGAACTTGTGGACATTGTCTCTATATAAACTATGGAATGAGATTTTATATAGCATATGCGGATCCCTCATTCCATACCTAGGAAGTTTTTGGTTCATGGCTTGGTAGGCTGACAATAGAGTCTCCATTGTTCTGTCTCCTACAAATAACACCCAAAATTCCACGATATACAAGTGGACAGGTGGACTCAGGCTGGTTGGCTGAAAATTGCAGTTTTATTGTCCCATAGCGATCCGGTATGGATTTTATATCTAGTGATTTTTTTTTGATCGGGTCTGTGGGGCTCACAAGCTGAAAATTGGGCCTCTATTGCTCCACGCTGTACAAACACTAGGCACATCTCCACGATTTACAAATTGACAAACGAACTTGTGGGCTGTGTCGCTCAACATTGCAGTTTTCATTGTTCCTTGTCCTCCAAATAGCCCTCAGAGTTCTGCGATATACAGATTGACAGATGGACTTGAGGCCATTGTTTACAGATACTAATCCCTATCAACTATCTAACATATCTAAAAACATGATTTTCAACACTAAATTATTAATAATAATTTTTTCTATTGCAGAATTTAATTAAACGAGAAAGTTTGTACAATCTGGTCAGGCAACTGATATAAAAGTTTTCCGACAAACGAGAAATACATAGAAAACATGTACTTTTAGAAAGTATGGACAAGATATTTTATAGAGCATATGCGGATCCATCATTCCATACTTGGGCACTTTTTGGATCGCAGGTTCTCGGCCTGGCGGACTGAAATTTGAACCTCTTTTGTTCACTGTCCTGCAAATACCACCCAGACTTCCGTGATATACAAATTGACAAGTGAACTTGCGGATTCGATGTTTGTCGTGTTCAAGATTTCAATTGTTTAGCAATGCTCATCCTATCTAACTTCAACTAAAAACATTATTTTCAGATACTAAAATATTAATATTAACTATTGTTATTGTACAAGTGAACTACATTAAATTATTAAAGGATGTTAAATCGCTTATTTTTAAAAAAATGAAGGAAACACAAGATTGGTTGATTCCTTTTCTCTTAAAACAAACATTCATCTGGATGTTGAACAAATATTACAGAGAGACATGAGGTATTTTTGTTTCCTCCCAAAGTTTGATTTAATTTTTTTTTTTCCCTTCTTCAGCCTATATGCAAAATTTCATTGTCCTCATTTAAGGTGAATTTGCTCTGTATCTGAAGTTGCCACAGCATATAGACATTGCTTGCCTTTTTGTGTAAATACGTTTCATACGACAACTCTGCCAATTTAGGAAGCACATTTTGTAACAGAGGTTGCCTAATTGAACACTGCATAGTTGTGCTTCCCACGGTTCGGATAACACCATTGATGCAATGTCCATAAATATATGGACATGTTTCATTGCATCATAGACAATCAATCGTATCATCACTTATCAAAGAGGAAGTAGAAGAAGAAGCAGCGGAATGAAATTTTGCACATACAGGATCAAAGGGGGTCAAGTACACATTGGCTGCAACTAAAAGACCTTCAACTTGGCAACACGATCAAAGGGATTAATACATTGAACAATATAATACACAACTACATTCCCCCCTCCCATGTAAAACAAAAAAGAAAAAGTAAACAAGTGCATAAATTTGTTGAAGGCTATTTCTATAAGCAAAGTGAGGATGATTTTGTGGATGTATACACACAACAATTGTAGATCTATCTAGTTTCTCCATATCCTCTACTATATCTTCTCGCAACTCTGTTACAAACGTTTCTTGGGTTGTCTGAAAGATCCTTTCTCTAGCATCCTTCTTCTTTGCTATATTTTTGAACAACATAAGTGGAATCTTCCCTCTATGCAATTGTTGTTCCATTGACGAAAACAAATTTGAATGCGTATCTAACAATTGTAGCTGCAACATGGAACAGTGCAATATTTGTGTAACTTATCCCACATATATGCAAACTCGAAAGTTAAGAACAAAAATGAATATGAAAAGTGGTACCAATGCCTTTTCATTGTCCGACTGTCCATCCTTTATATGGAGAATGTGTTGCGACCCAAATTTTCTCATGAGTGTCACAGCAGCCCCAATCATTCCAATTGGGTAAATATCTGTGCTTTGTGCAAGCTGCCTGATAGTCAAGTCCGCGAGAAAGCGATATTTTGAACAAATAGAAAGAATTTTTTCCACAATACTTTTTTCGTTGAGAAAAATAATTCGATCGCAATCACCACAGTCATATACTATTTTGGGCAATACATTAAAATTTGTAACGGATATCCCATTACGCGACAATATCTTTTCTGCATGTTTCTGGACAAGTTGTGGAGGAACAATGAGTGTGACTGTCATCATGGCATCCTTGTCTATCATATCAACACGCATAATGGATCTACTTTTGTTTGTCTTGTCCAAGTAGGTGGTATAGACAACCATTATGTCCCTAACGAACAGTTGTCCAATTTGGCAGTTGTTCAAGTCCTCTATTGAAAGTACTTTGGATGTCACAACTCTAGACCTAATGACATTTTTTGAACAGGAAAACTAAAGTGAATGGTAGTGTGATACAAGTGAACGAATAGTATTGATGAACTATGGAGCCACAATTTCGCAACCACACCTCTTGGTTTGTGGAACATGTAGCATGTTCGGTGTTTCGCTTGTATTTGTTGATACTTCTTGCGAGATGGAAACCATGTATTGCAAATGGAATTAGCATATACACCATGCCATAGATGAATATATAGCCCATGAAATTTGTTTAGTAAACATAGTAAGAGCACAAAGTATGCATCTTTACCTTTGGCCTTGTCGGTCTACTGATGTCTGGGATCACTAACTGCTCATGGTCGTCTCACTAGTCCAACTTTTTCTGATGCAAGCATGTGCAGATGAACATCAGGAGTAAACAAATATATGCATTGTATATTGTTCATCAGAAGGACCAAATAACCGTAAAACTGTATGCATCTTAATTTTTTAACTCGACAAATGTTTAATAGTAAACAGGGAGTAACTGGGGGTCACCATGGCCAATGTGTATATCGCGGACCCCCGGAAGCTAGGGGAGAAATATTCAACCTGCCAACCGGGTAGCCGCAATCAACAAAGTGGGTAACTATGGAATAATGTAGAATCAGGACCACATATGTCAATCTGTTAGTCCGCCAACCGGCGCACGAGGGAATTTTTGGAAACCACACTAAGCATATGAATTAGAAAACAAAAGCGATAATAGAAAATGGAAAAAGTAGAAACAGGGAGCGCAGAAAGGCCCATTACTGTGAATTCATCATTTTCAAGTCTAATATTATATGCTCCCTCTCGGTTTGTATATTTAATTTATTGGCACACTTGGTATACCTTTTAGAAGATTGTACCACAAAACCCTCTGCTGTTGCACAAAAGAATTCATCTCCCTGTCCAAGAAACCTATTTTTTCCAAGGCAGCAATGCCAAAGATGCAATCAAGACGAAGGCAAGTTAGTATGAAAACATACATCTAAAAGAAAAATAAAAAGGTCTATTTACCCGCCAAAGAGTCCTTCGTCTTGTCCAACGATTCTATTTCTTTAAATGCAACAATGCAGTGCAAACACAATGGACATAAACTATCTTAGTATGCAAGAAGGAACATATGTAACCAAGATAACTTACCATGTAGGAAGGCACGCAACTAATTTAACACATATACAGACCATAAATGAAATACAAAACAATGCAATATGAAACAACAATACAAGCATGCACCTTTCTATATCCTCTTCAGTCGATGCAGTCAAGACTCCCTCCTTTTCTCCAGCTACTCTGTTTGTTTCAATGTGGGAACCCACAAAATTCAATGTACATCAATGGAAGATGGTATTCACTTGAGAACAAGCAATATGTAGACACAACAAAACTGACTCAATGAACAGTTTACAAAGGCAAAAAAATGAACCTTTGCTCTTCTCTATCCATGGGTGTAAACATATAGATTTTTTTTCCCTGGCTAAAATATATTACAAGGCATAAAATATCACGCAATTGCACGACCGTAGCTAAACGATTTCTAGTTTTCCCTGGCAATTCATCCAGATATGCCCTTTAACCATGTTCTTTATCCTCTACACAGACTGTTGTTCCCATGTTACAAGTTCTCAGTTTTTTGTGGAAAACTACCCAGACATGCTTCCAGACATGAAAATATAATCTTGAAGAATCTTTGTTGCACATATCATATCTCAAGCTCAGCACAAATTGTATCGTGTGCACACCAGTCTATGTAGAGGAGAAAGAACATGTCATGTCATATCCGCACATCTGACCATACATGGTCTATAAATGTAGGTTGCATACATATGCTTTATCCCAACAAAAAAACATCGGATATTGTAACTTCACATGTAATCCTCCAACAATTTTGTATGCAATTATTTTATTTCATGGCAGGACTCGAGCACCAGGAAAATCTCACACAAATACAGATAATGGCCTCTGCAAAAATGGAAAATAACACAAATGTAGATTTATTGGTCGGTGCAGGGGCTGAACACCGTAAAGCACCCCCAAAAAACAATAACAATCCAAAAAAAAAAGAAAAAAGAAAAGCTCCAACCACCGCTACTGCACCCCAACCCTACAAGGCCGAATCAAAGAAAAGAAACCAGCAAGGACCAAACCAGTGAGAAATCACGAAGAGGTCGAACTACACCCCCAGGGCCCCAAAGCGCAAACCCCAGGAAAACAAACAGAACCAACAAAATAGGAACCAATGAACCAGCAAAATCCACCGACCCAGTGAACAACATATGTATCTCCAACGATTACCAAACTATAGCCAAAGCAGAAAAGGAACTAGAAACATACAAGGAACATGTGAATACAAATAAGCAAACATTCTTACTTTCAAATTGCAAACACTGAACAACAAACAAGGAATACAAAATGAAACTATGGCATCAAAACTTACTCCGAAACAATGAAATGCAGAAGCGCAGGCTGAATCACGAGCGAAACAACAAAAAACAACAATCGAGAAACCAGTGAAGAAAAACCACTCACCGAACCGGAAAACAATGTATCTAGCTTCAACAATTATGAGGATGAAACATACAATGGAAGCACCCGACAAACTAGCAAAGAAGAATCAGTCACCGAACCAGTAAATAATGTATGTCGCTTCAATGGTAGAACAAGGATGAAACATACAATGGCTATTGAACTGGCATGTACTCCGAGAACCATATTTACATAAACATTTAAGACTCTCAGGTTGTCTAAGGACCTCGTGGTATGCAAACATTTAAGCTGTCACAGGTGTTGGAGAACGTCGCGTCATGTAAACATTTACGTTGTCAGGCCTATTGAGGCATCTCAGAATAAGTGTCAATAAATTTCAAGAAATATACAAACCTTGGATATGAAAACATTTCAATAGGCTTAGTACATATCAAAATGGACAGATATATTCAGGTAGTAGAAAATGTTAATACAAACATTTGAACTAATGGTAGCATTAATCGACCTTCAAGCAATATACAAGAAAAGTATATGATTAAAACATATTGTCTACTAGAAAAAAGTTTGGATATGTTGCCATACACTGCATTGGGAATAACGAAGCCAAAAATAAGACCTCCAATCTCTTATCCAATCAGATCAGTACATATATGTTACTTTTTAATATATAAAAATATATGCTTTTAATTCCATAGCTCCAACAACAGGTATTGTGCAAATATTTCCGGTCAAAGGACAAACTAATATGTAGTCAACGCTTAATTGATCACTATAGTCCCTCTATGCCTATGGCAGGGACTAATAAGAAGGAGATGTGTAATTCCTCCATATTAAACATATAGTTGACCTGTGACATTTAAAAAATATTTTAATATTTGTTATAAATAAAATATTTCAAATTTTGTCTTATATAAAATGATTCTATATCAACTTTATATCTAGGGAGAGATAAAGTAATTAAAAGTAAATTTTGTTAATTCTTTGATAGGTATCAAGATATGTGTATTTTCTTCAATTTATGGGGAAATTCTCTATAAGGCATTGTAGTTTGCAAAGGGTTCCTCACTCGAGGAGATAAAAATTCAACAATTGCATTCAGGGTTTAGTTGAAGGGGCCATATATGCCTCTTCTAAAATGTTTGTTTTCTCTATCAAAAAGGTTTTAGGAGTGTTTATCAATCAAAGGACTCAGGATGGTGTCGCGGATTTTCTTTATCGCCTCCAAGAACCTATATTGTTCAGGGCTCTGTAGGGAAATGCAATTGCAAGGTATGATCCTAGACAAATTTACTTTGGTGAGTGTTCTTCAATAATGTGTGCATTACAGTGCTCAACAACAAGATTTTGCACGTAGAGTGTTTGATAGAATGTCTAAAAGAGATGTTATATCATGGAATACTATGATTGCCCGATACACCCAAAGTGGAGATGTAAATGATGCCATGTCACTCTTTCACAATATTCTATTAACAAACATTATGCCTACATTGTTGACCACTATAAGTGTTCTCCCAACATGTACGAAGTTGGCAGCACTACAAACAAATTAGAGCTTGCACGCCAATTGTTTAACAAAATATCTAATAGAAATGTGGTTTTATGGAGTGCAATGATTGTCAGATGTGGAATGCATGGATATGACATGCAAGGCTTGTGGAAAGGGGATGGAAATACTTTGATTGTATAATCCAGGATTATGGAATTATACCCAAGTCAAAGTAGTATGCATGTATGGTTGACCTTCTTGGTTGCGATGACCATCTAGAGGAGGCAGAATTATGGTATTGAGAGAACATTAGTTATTGCCAAGATTGATAGCCAACAATGGGGTATATAGTGCTCGTAGAATTGAGGGAAATTCAATGGTGACTTTCAAGTGGATCTACAAGATCAAGCATGCATTAGACGACAACATCGAAAAGTACAAAGCAAGGTTCGTGGAAAGAGGTTTGTCTTAGAAAGAGGGCATTGGTCTCTGAATTCGAGATGAAGTATCTTGGTTTAATGCATTACTATTTGGTGTGGAGTGATTGAGATAGACATGAGAATCAGTGGAAAACCCTCTATAGTCGAGATCACTTGAATATTGTGTCAATGTGTTAATTTAGTGGTTACCATGATGTTGTGTGTCACGGGACAATAGTTGTGTGCTACTATGGTGGTTTTGTACCACTGACGGTGATTGTGTGTCACTGGAAAGTAGATGTGTGCTACCACGGTGGTTGTGTACCACTGGAAGTGATTGTGTGTCACTAGACATTAGTTGTGTGCTACTATGGTGGTTGTGTACATGGCAGTGACCGTGTGTCACTAGACAATAACTGTGTGCTACTACAATGGTTGTGTACCATTGGCAGTGATTGTGTGTCATTGGACAATAGTTATGTGCTACTAACAGTGGTTGTGTACCACTAGCAGTGATTGTGTATCATTGGACAATAGTTGTGTTCTACTATGGATTGGCGCAAAAATGTTATATTGGATGGAATTGTAGTAGTTGTGTTCTACTCATTGATTTCCATGGAGACCACCAGATTAGTTGGGAGCAACTGTGGGCTTCTTGATCATAGAGATTGTGATTGATGATTTGAGCTACCGATGGCATGGTAGTAGTTGTGTGCTACTATTTGATTGCAGAGTAGTTAGTGGATTACTAGATGAAGACATTGTGGAAAATATACCTCCATAGCTAAGAGGGAGAGTCGTAGAGGGAGTTTTCCCTTGGTTCAGGTGGGAAAGAGACATCTCCAAGGACTGATAGGCATGTGTGAAGCTTTCAGAGAACCATGTGTTCCATGATAAGTCGAAGCACATTGAGATCAAGTACTACTACATCCGTGATAAAATCCAGAAGGGAGAATTGAAGCTCCAATACATCTCCACCGATGATTACATAGTTGATATTTTGACGAAGCCCTTATCTAAGGGAAAGCCTGTATACTTCAAGGACGAGTTGGAGCTTGTGGAGATTACTCCCTTGGTTGAGAGGGAGTGTTGATATCCTTGCATCATGGATAGTTAGTGTGATGCTAGACTAACATTCTCCTTGTGGAGAATGTTCTAGGTTGGACATATTGTTGATGTATCATGCACTGACATTTTCTATGGAAAATTCTCGAGGACTCACATTATCTTGCGGCACAGATGGTGACCTAATCAGGATGAATGGTTCTCCCCCTATGGTATAGATAGTGACCTAATTAAGGAGGTTGGTACAAGACTGCCATTTTCTCTATGGCACATATGGTGACTTGATTAGAGAAAATGGTCTGGGACTGACATTATTCTATGGAACATGTAGTGACCTGATTAGAATAATAGTCTCTGTATCCCATGGCATGGTTTTCAACATCTGAGAAAAAAGACATTTTCCCTATGGCACATATGGTGACTTGATTAGAGAAAATGGTCTGGGACTGACATTCTTCTTGTGTCACATATAGTGACCTGATTAGGAAGAATGGTCCCTGTAGTCACGAGACACTCCATTGAGTGCGTGACAACTGCAAAACACTCAGTTGAGGGTGCAAGTTTCAACACCTAACTTATTCAACATCATGCCTGATTACTCAGATGGAGTATGTCCCATAAAATTGACGCTATATAAATGATATGCCATGTGTCAAGATATTGACCATGTTTTGACAGGTTGTTGATGTTGTTGATTATTTGATAAAACCTTTCTATGATAGAAGAATTCCCAATGAAGATATGATGGCCCGGTACATCTTCCCTCACTAAGAGGGAGTGTTGACGTTTGCAACATCAGGTAGACAGTCTCAGAAGAATTAGACAAGTCAAATTTTCCATTATGAATACCTCCCTAGTTAAGAGGGAGTGTTGAATTTTGTAACTATGGTCAGTCTTCATAATGTGAAAAGTAAAAAGTGAAAAGTCATGTTTGTTGGGGAGGCCAGTCTAGTATAAATTAGGAGCCATTTTTTCTCATTTGTAACTCAAGAAATTTGCATCTCTTGTTGCACTAGAAAAATCAATAAATATGTCGAAATATGTGTAATTCCTTCTATGCTCAACATGGAGTTATGATCCAGGTGGATATTAGTGGCCATCCACCTATTCCAACTAGCTCCTCTTGACAGTTTTGAGTTCAACATGTTTCTCTGTAATGATGACATTTCTTTGTAATTGTGGGTTCTAAACTTCTGGGGCTATCCTAAATCCCTACACAACATCCAAGTGGATATTGGTGGCCACCCACCTATTCCAACTGACTTATTTTGGAATTTTTCATGTCAATATATCTTTTTGTACCTCTAGGTCCATTTTGGGGCCCTGAATAGTGTTATTATGGATTTCCATAGTCAAACTATAGATAGAGTCACAGTTTGAAAGCATAATGTGTAGTTCTCGAAAATACCTCTCCAATGGACCATCACACGCCTAAAATGGAGCTCGTATGCAAAAGTTATGACCCCATAAAGGTGAGGTACCTACTTATCCATTAGGGCCCACATAACTTTTGGTGTTTCATCTCCTAGGGTTAGGTTTTTGGATGTCTATGGTTTTGGAATTCATGAGTAATGTTAAAGGGCATCTAGAGCCTCATTGTGATAATTCTGCTAAGATGAATGTGTGTAGTAGCCACATCTCTTCTCATAGATAGCTACCACCATTCGAGCAAGTTGTTTTCAGTTCTGCAGTTTTACAATTTCAACCTATTTTCTGTATTCAATAGAAGTTATTGTTCACTAGATATATGTTGTTGTTCTCCATATCTCTCTGTTATTTTATTCAATCTATTATTCATTTCATTTCTCTCATAAATCTGGATCAAGTTAACACATGGCATTTAAAAAAAATATTAATAAAAACAAATTCAATGTCATCAATAAATAATAAAATATTTCAATATTCATCTTATGTAAAATAATTTTATATCAACTTTATATATAGAGAGATAAAATAATTAAAAGTAAAAAAATTCTTAATCCCATGTAATTTCTTCAATACTTAATATAGACTTGACATGTGACATTTAAATAATATTAATTAAAAAAAAAAGATCAATCTAAACCATAAATAAAATTTTCAAGGTCTACGTTAAGTAAAATATATTAATATCATGTGTGTGTGTGTGTGTGTGTGTGTGTGTGTGTTCGAGTATGAGCTATATGCGTAATTCCTTCAATGATTAATATGGATTTGACACATGGCATTTAAAAAATATTAACCAGTATAGATCTATCTTAATGCCGGATCTACAATGCATCGAGAGGGATCAAATCCCTCGAGGTGAAAACCACCTTTTACACTGAAAAACTTTGGGATCAAATCCCTAAGCCTCGAGGTTTCACCTCTATGTAGTGATCCCTCTCTGCCCATGATAGATCACGAGTTAAGATGGATCTACGTTGGTTCTAGTCGTGAGCATGAATGCTAAATATGCTAATGTTTATCTACATGTATATGTTTAAGATGAACTTGATACTTTGAAATTTACATCATTATGAATATGAATAATAACAAAGTAGCAATTCTTACTTATGAAGATATTGAATAATTACAAAATTGAATGGTTAAGATATTGAATAACATATATAGTACACCGTATCATTAAGATGTGATATGAGGAAAAGTTGGATAACTCATATATTACATAGTAATTGATCTCAATCTATCTTCTTTCACTTTATCTTAGACAAACTGACAAACTTTCTCATCTTTTCATATCCATCATATGAAATGGAGGTTGAAATAGGAGACCAAACAAAGTTCACCCTATTATTTTGTGTTATATGGTTGTTGAAATCATTTCATCTCCCGTATTTCTCTAAATCATTTTTTAATATCATCACTAAAATCAATATGTCCTATTGTAGTGTGATTTTTCATTGTATCGTCACTTAAATCAATGCACACTGCTTTGTATTATGTCATTATTGAAATCAATGCAACTAATTTCTCTAAATCATTTATCATTGTGTCATCACTAAAATAGATGCACTGCATTGTTTTGCATTGTGTCATTATTGAAATCATAACAACTAACTCCCTTATTTCTCTAAATCATTTTTTTAATGTCATCAAATCAATATGTCCTACTGTTTTGTTTTATATGAATTAAATCAATATGTCCTACTCTTTTGAGTTATATCATTACTTAAATCAATGCATGTATTCAATGATTGATATTTCATTCTCTTTTAGTTTCCATGATTGGAACATATCAATATTATAAACCCAAACCTCTTGAATTTTGAAAGATTCTTATTTTGATAATCCATTAAAACATAAATATATATATATATATTGAGAATCCTTTCATCCTCTTCATATTGAACTATTATCTGAATAATATATTCAATCCCAATATAGTTCTTGTTATTCTACATTTGAAACAATATGAAAATGGATGGATGTCCAAATCTTGTCATATTAGACTC
>SNQJ01S0053704.1:70284-93869 GCA_010110895.2 Picea sitchensis
TCTTCACATCCATCTGATGTAGTTTCCAACCCATGGATGTTGCGAGGGCAATAATCATTCGAATAGAAGTGTATCGAGCAACAGGAGCAAATGTCTCCTCATAATCTATTCCCTCTACCTGAGAGAATCCTCTAGCAACAAAACTTTCTTTGTGCTTCTTGATGCTTTCGTTAGTTGTATGTTTGATCTTATAGATCCATTTGGAAGTCACCACGGACTTCC
Organism: Picea sitchensis; assembly: GCA_010110895.2. Lineage (NCBI taxonomy): Eukaryota > Viridiplantae > Streptophyta > Pinopsida > Pinales > Pinaceae > Picea > Picea sitchensis. The sequence goes on from SNQJ01S0053704.1 coordinate 70,507, forward strand.
TTTCAGGTCTCGGAACAATATACCACACATCATTCTTCATGATGGACTGATACTCCTCCATCATTGCATCTCTCCATACTAGATGCCTCCTCATAACATGAAGGATCAGAANAGCACATATATCTTTGAGGTCTCTTTCTCTTTCAGAAGGTACCATGAGGAGCTACATGTCATTCTACCTCCTGTAGAGTCTGACGAGTCGATGTAGGTCTCTTCTGACTTACTACAATATCTCTGGGAACATCAAATGGAGGGGGGAGAAGGAACCATCTCTTCTTGTTTCTCACTATAAACATCCATGTGAGATCCTGTAGATCTCATGAAGGCTACCTCCTCCTCAAAGGTAACATATATGCTCACCTCAATCTATCTCTGACCAGGGATGTAGATCCTGTATTCCTTTGAAGACTCATTGTACCCCACAAATGTACCCTTTTTGCATGAAGGGCCTAGCTTGGCCCTTTTCTCCTTGGGTACATGAATGTATACTGGACACCCAAATATCTTAAGTGTCCAACTTCAGACTTCACTCTAGTGAAGGCCTCCTCGAGAGTGATGTTCCTCAAAGTCTTACGAGGACTTCTTTTATGAGCATAAACTACAGCCATGGAAACGTAGGTAAATGTTAATCATACTAAGTAATCTTGGCTCATACTTGATATATTGATGTTCCTTCATGAAACCAATGTCTCAGAAGACATTCATTCAACACAAATCTAGTATTAGGAACATACCCTGCTTCCCTCATCTTGCAAGACAATCTCTCCAACTCTGCATAGATTTTTTGTATTTGTGGATGGGTTCTATCTCCAACATGGAAAACATGAACCTGGTTATTGATCTCAATCCAACTGCATCCTGGTGTCTTCTTAATGCCTCTACCTTTCATCATTCTCCGTACTTCTTCAATGTCACTCCATCTTCCAACTGCAACATAGATGTTTGAGAGAAGTACATAAGGTGTAGCATCATTTGGGTTCAATTCAAAAAATGCATTTTGCCACATGTTCTCCCAACTCTACATTGTTATGCCATCTACAGGCACAAAGCAAAGAACTCCAAAGAGCAACATTTGGCTTTATTGGCATTTTATCCATGAGGCCTTTGGCTTCATCTAGCCATCCTACTCGACCAAGGAGATCAATCATGAAGCTATAGTGTTCCATTATTGGGGTAATGTGATAATGTTGTTTCATGCAATTGAAGTATCGATAGCTCACTTCCACTAAGCCTGCATGGAAACATGCAGACAAAACACCAATGAATGGTTCAGTTTCATGCTACAATGTTTCATCAATTCGAAGAGCTCAAGAGCTTCCCTGGCAGAGCCATGCATGGCATATCCTGTAATAATTATTGTCCAACAGACAATATAGCATTAATACATTTTGTCAAATATGTCCCGTGCCTTCTCCAGGCTCCCAGATTTTGCATACATATCCACAAGGGTATTTTCCACAACCAAGTCGGATTGACATCCCTTCTTCGAGTTGGTACTGGATAATCAGGCCCTCCCGAAAGTGCAATTGCATCGAGTAGCCAATGTGAGCATATATGCACATGAGACAATTCCTTCACATCTGTTCTCCAACAAAGATTTTATTTAGTTTATCAGATCGAATCCTCTCAGCATCAAGTTGGGTATAACATCATTCTTTGCAATGTTATATTCGTTGCTATCGATCAAAACATATGCCTCTCAACCCTAAATAAAACAATCATGAAAATGAAAAACATAGCAATACTGCAAGGATTGACTTGTCCTTGAGAAACCATTTCTGCACTACATTTCAGACAAGATGCTTTGCTTTGGGACATGTCTCACTGTAGAAATATATCTGCGTATGTTGGGCTCAAGAACATGGCGATAACACCCATAGAAGGCTCATCGCCCAACAGTTAGGGTTAGAGGAAAATCAGATCTCTCGTTCTACTGACATAATTTTATGGAATAATGTAGCTTGTCTCGAAGAAGCAAGTTTCTTTCAGGATCATGGACCCTCCTATGAGGGAGTTAGCCCAGTCCTACTCTAATACCATGTTGATTTTTCTTCATATGAGATATGAGAGATATTCGATGTATTATTACAATTATGAGTGTTCCATATATAGGAAACATATGGTGACCATCCATGAAAGGATACGTCCCTTGAATAATAAATCATTATTTATTATTATCATTTACTTATTATATATTATATTTAATAATCAATAATAATTATATTATTAATTATTATCTTTATATAATGTCTTCCCTATGTTGTCCAAACATCAACACAAGTAGCTAGCATCAATATCCACATGCTTACCAAATTTTAGAGTTATATTCATCTATTTCTTCCCCCAAAATGTGAAAATACTATTAGATCAAGAAGGGATACTCAAATCCCCTATACCTTAGACAATTTGTGTTTGTTGTGTATGGAAACTTTTGGTATTTGATATGAATAATTTTAAGGGATTAAATGAGATGGTTATATTTTTTTATGGATTGGCCTGAACCATATTTATTCTTACATTGGCCTCTTGAACGAATGACTCTAGATCCCCCATACACATGAAATCATGTGAATGTTATGCATAGATGATTGTGTAGTTGTTGTAAATGATTTGAAGATTGTTGTGAGGTATTTACCTCTTTCATATGATGTATTGTATAATATTTTGGCCTCAATACTATGAGTGTCTCCTCTATAAGGATTTATGCCATTATTGCGTCGAAAGACACTTTATACATCCCAATATGAGGGAGATGTGTAATTCCTTCCATGCTTAACAAGGAGTTGACATGTGACATGTAAAAAACTATTAATAAAAAAAAAATATTGCAATGTTGACCATAAATAAAATATTTCAATATCCACCTTAAGTAAAATAATTCTATATCAACTCTATATATAGAGAGAGAAAGAGGTAGAGTAATTGAAAGTTAAATGATTATGATTTTGTTAATAGGTTCTTTCTACTTCCAAAAATGAGGGAGATCCGTAATTCCTTCAATGATTAATATTATGGAATTGAAATTTGAAATTTAAAAAACATTAATAAGAAAAAAATAACTTCAATGTGGGGATAAATAAAATATTACTATGCCCACCTATTTTAATATATTTATGATGATGATGATGATTAATGCTAGGCGGTGGGGGTGGTTGTGTTATCCAACTTCTACCACTATAACCTCCAGGTGTGCCCATGATTCCCCATATGGGGCACACAAGGTAAGCCGATGTTTCGAACTGGTGTCTTCATATAACAAAGCTCCTTAACAATACACTCCATTATCGACATCCCCTACACCCCGATGGTGACCTTAAAAATTATATATATATATATATATATTACATGTGGCATTTAAAAAAATATTTTAACATCCAACTTAAGTAAAATAAGTTTATATCAACATTCACCTTTAAGTAAAATAATTTTATATCAACTTTATATAGAGAGAGAGTAATTGAAAGTACAAAAAATTCCTATTCAACACATATGTGCCTTTTACTTCTCCATATGAGGGAGATGTGTAATTCCTTCAATGCTTTATATGGAGTTAACACAGGTCATTTAAAAAGATATTAGTAACAAGTAAATATTTCAATATCAACTATATTTATATATAACAATTGAACGTAAAAAAATTATTATGCTTAAAAAATTTGAATGGTGGATTGAGTATGAGGGAGATGTGCACACTGAAGAACTGGAAGATATCAAATTAAAATAATCACAAGAGATAGAACAAATCAGGACAAGGCATGATCAGGAATTGGAAAATTTGCAAAGAAGACAAGCTAAAACCAACAAGTTTTTGGGCAACATAAATGAAAAATTATGGGGTTAGAGCAGGACAAAGAAAAACTAATGAAATCCTTTGTGTAAAACAAAGAATCCACTCTTTCTTTGGAAGTGATAAGATTAAAGGCCATGTACCTAAATGAAAAGTTGAGGTCAAGGCAAATGAAGTGTTTCTTCATCTTGGATGATATACAAAGAAACAAGGACTAGAAGATGAGGTTGGAAGATCAATTTGATGAAATCAAAGATAAATTCCAAAAAAATGATAATTATTTTGATAGAATCATCGATTGGAAAGGAGTGTACAAAGACCCACCTGATACCCTACCAATATATTCCATCAAGGAAAAGCTAAAGAGCCAAGTATTTTTCAACACATGGAAAACCCTACTACAAGACACTCAAACTATTCCAGAGGGAGCTACCAAGGTCTGTAAAAGATTATGGAACAATTTCAATAATATACTAGAAGAATTTAGAATGAAATTCATGTCTCTCATCAATGATGCACCACCAAACGAATTGAGGATAAGTAAAGTGTAGGAACAAAGGGAAATCACTCTAGCTACTATTGAACAAATTATAGAGGCAAGTCAAGAATTTTTTAATGAATACTTGTTGAATCCCACCAAATTGATAATAAGGACCCACAATTTCATCAAGAGGACAACATAAGAATTAAAGTTAGAAGTCTCCACCAATTTCTATGATGGAGAATTAGACCAAGAGAAAATGCAGTCGAGTAGGATAGAAGAAATTATGAAGGAACATGCACTTTTGAAGGAGTATAGGGATCATATTGAAGCACCAAGGATAACATCGTCATGAAAACTTCATAATTGATTTTTTTTGTTTTCTCCAGTATCTTGTTTTCCGTCGAAAAGGGAATATGAAAGGAGAATCCCTAATTGTCCCCTCATAGAAAGAAGTTTCAGAATGTAAAAATTCCCTCTTACTTTATAATATAAGAGAATGCAATTAGAACGAGGATTTTGATCTCTATTGTATCATAACAATACCTTTATTGTATGGTTAATGGAACAAGAGACATTTATGAAAATTATAGTATTTGATATGTGAAAATGAGATTATTCTTGTTGTATATGTTTATTTTATGAATGTGTGGAATATAGTCTCATTAATTTTTTCTTTTACTATACTCTGTATGTTCATATTGCCTAGATTTCCTTATGAGTGCATCAATAGTGTAATGAATTGAAGACACAATTAATTGTTCCTTTCTTATTATACTATCATATAAGTCTACTCCTTTTATTGATGACTTAATTATGTACAAGTGGTATTATATTTTACTATACCCATTCTTTTAGTTTGTTCTTGATGAGGATAGTTTAGGATAGATTAGAATTGCATCTTAGAGTAGCAGTAGGAAGCATAATTTAGTTGAACTTCAGATTTTAATTCATCTCATAAACTTTGGTCTTAAGATTCCTATTTAGACATTACTTAGAGTGGCATCTAGGCCCACATACTTGTCAAAAAATCCATCTTAAGCAAGAGAAAGTCTAGTTGGGGATTGCCATTGGGTGTTCTTACTTACCTGCTTGACAAGTTGATTTTGGACCCATAAACAAGTTGTACTTGGTGATTATATATCTTTACATCATCTCTTGGTGTATGTTTCATGTTAATTTATGGCGAATACATTAATTCCCTCCTTCTATAGATATCTTTCTATTGAGTTCATCCCATTATCTAGGAGAGGGGTCTAAAAACCAAGTGGTGCCTCAAATCCTTCATTTCTAAATGGAAGGCTTCCTCACAATCAATAGTCAGTTTCCATCATTGAATCCTAATCAATTGATTCTATGAGTGTTCAAATCATTATCCTCTATTCACACTCACTTTATTGTACTAGGTACCTTGGGTTCCATTTTCATTATTGATGGGTCCCCGCACATTTGTTAACAAAAGTGAATGTGACTAAAGGATGCATAGGATCTGAGTTTTTCATGGAGAGAAAAACCCTAATTATTGAATACGCGGGTTGTAGTACAGACAGGCCACGTACATACACGAGCTATACTACTGGTAGGGCGTGTACATGCGCATGATGCACTACTGACAGGTCATGTACCTATTGATAGATTGGTATCTGTTGAGGATTGATTCCTCTTCTCAGTTGGTGTTGAGTTGTGTAAGTTGAGTCTTTCATTGTAGAGATGGTTCTCTTATGAAGTTGTAACTCTATTCAGTTATTGTTGATAACCCAAGGATTGTAGTCTGTAATAAAAAGAAAATTTTACATACATCTTGTGTTATTTGTGTTCCTTGTGGTGATGACTTATTGATGATACATGTTGTTGATATATGTTTCTGATATATGCTCACATTTAACTAGTTATAAATGATAGTAATAAGTGATGAGTAAATGGTGATTGCTAACTAAGGAGTTTTATGAAGGAAAGTTGAAAAAGAGCCCTACACTGATTCACCTCCCCCCCTCTTAGTGTGGTAAGTGTGTCCAACATTTGCTAGGTGTCTTTGGAGGCACTTTCTGAACTTTCTCTTTTTCTTTTGTCGGATTCTCTTCATCTTCCCCTTCTACTTATTTTTCATCTTATGCTTCTTCTTCATAAAGTTGTTCCATTGATTCATTTTCTTCTTCCTTTAATTATTGTCTACCTGTTTCATCAATTGTTACGTTGATTCTTTCCAAAACTTTTTTCAATACCATGTTGTAACACTTGTATGATTTCCTTGTAGTTGAGTAACCAACAAGTACTCCTTTGTCCACACGAGAGTCAAACTTTCCCATTATGCCATCTTCTCTTTTGATGTAGAATTTGCTTCCAAAAACTCTGAAGTGCTTCACATTTGTCGATCTTCCTTTCCATAGCTCGTAGGGATTTTGTCAGTGTTGTTTCTGAACATTACTATGTTTTGTATGTGAACTGTTGTATGCATTGCCTGTGTCCAAAAGATATATATCAATTTGGAATCCATTAGCATTGGTAGAGCCATTTCTTGTACTGTCTTGTTCTTTCTTTCAACAACTCCATTTTATTGAGGTGTCCTAGCAACGAATAATTTCCTTTTTATTCCATGCCCGTTGTAGTTGTCCATAAATTCCTTTGAAGTGAACTCTCCTCCATTATCATGTTCTCAAGCATTTGATTTTTGAATCCATTTCATTTTCAACCATTTCCTTGTAGACCTTGAAGTTTTCAAAAGCTTCTAACTTATTCCTGAGAAAGAAAGTTGTAGTCATTCTTGTATAATTATCAACTAATAACATAAATTATTTCTCACCTTTTAAGCCCTTTGTTGTAGTTGGTACAACTAGATCAATATGCACAATTTCCAGTGGTCTTGTCATTGAATATTCCTTTGGTTCGAACCTGGTCTTTGTTTGCTTTCTTTGCTAACAATGCTTGCATAAAGTGTTGGTTAGTTTTGTGATCTAGGGCATGTCTCTAACTGCTTCCATTTTTTTTACTTTGACAAGGTTATAAAAATGTATGTCACCCATTCTTATGTTCCATAGCCAAATTTCATCTTCTTTTCCTAGGCAACACTTTTCATTTCCAATTTCACTTAATACATATATGTTTCTTGAAGTTATCATAGTTGTTGCAATCAATTTTCCCGAACCTTCTTTTCTTATCTCGCATTTTTTTGAATCGAAAGTAACTTTATGACCTTGGTCACACATTTGACTCACACATAGAAGATTATGTTTCATATCTTCTACTAGTAGAACATTTTTTTCCTTGGTATTCTTGTTCCCAATTTTGACTATGCCTTTTCCAATGATTTTAGTTGAATCATCATTTCCAAAGGAGACTGATCCATCTCTTTCCTTTATTAATGTAAGAAACCTGTCATGTGTTTTGAAAAGACATTGTTAACATACCAACCACATTTCTTATGCTTAGCTTGTAGAGCGAGTGTGCATTCTTCATTGCTATATTGATTCTGCTTTCTTATCCATGTCCTTTTCTAAGGTTCATGTCTGTGATTGTTGTTGTTCTGTTGTGGTTCTATAGGAGGGACTGTCATTCTTCAATCTTTGGCCATGTGTCCAAAGTTGTTACATTTGTAGCATTCCACTTTAGTGCTCAAAGATTCAAACCTGGTGTAACTTCTTCTCTGTGTTTCACTAGGCCTCCTTGGATAACCCTTTTGTGTATGACTTTGAAAGTTGTTTATGTTCCTGTTGTTAGGTATGCAATTCACAACTTTATGTCCAAAATTATTACGTGCATAACATAAACCAAAAAAGATAGTTTGATACTTGGGAGTTAAAGATCTTCTGAAATGAGGTACTCTTATGAATCCTTCTTCTTCCTGATGCCTATATGCTTTTGTGAGTCGTTGATTCTGAAATCTGAATCTTCTCGGTGGAGGAGTGTCCCTGTAATTTGCTTTGTAGACCTTCTTATCCCCTTTGATTGTTTCTGCATAGATTTTTGGATATGTTTCTTATTCTGTTGTTTTGGAGCTTGATCCCTTTTATATTTGATTGTATCCAAGTCCAGACTTGTGATGATGAGGTTTTTGACTGCTGATAATGTCATTCAAAACCTTTCAGTTGTTCTACATATTTTTCTTTTGAATATCCTTTCTTAATGCGAAAATCTCTTCTTCCAAATTTCCAATGATCCCGTCTCTTCCTTCTAGTTGTTCTTTGAGTGCTTCTTCAATTCTTTTATCTTCTTCAATTTGAACCTTCAAATTTGTGATCATTTGTTCTAGTTCCTAAGTGTATTCTTTCTTGTTTAGTTCCGCTTGTAGTTTCTTGTTTTTCTTCTTTTCTCTTTTGATAACTTCTATGTCACACAAAAATTCTTCTCGGTAGTCAACTTCCGCCTCTTCATATTCTTCTTCGGCCTCTTCATATTCTTTTTCGGCCTCTTCATATTATTCTTTGGAGTCTTCTTTATCAGAGTCTTCTACTTCTATGAATAGAACTCTTTCTGTCTCATTGTCACTGACTTCATCTTCATCTGATGATGATATGTCTTCTTTGGTGCATAAGATTTTCTTGAAAATTTTCTTTGTGATTCTTTTTCCTTTATATGTTTGTTTGCTATTTCAGTAACCTTCATCATTTTATTTTTATTATGAAGACATTTGTTAGAAAAATGACCAATACCATCACAATTAAAACAAATCAAAGGAATCTTACCTCTATACCCGTCGTTGGTTCCCTTGTTCAATATTCTAACAAAGTTGGTCGCTTCTTCATCATCTTCTGAGATGTCACTGCTGCTGTTATGTTATTTTTCTTTTTTATTTCCCTTTTGCTTTGAATGTTGCTTATTTTATATCTGGATTTTCATGTTCAGTTCTCATTTCATATGCTGTGAAGATTCCATGTAGTTCATCCATGCTTATTGAGTTTAGATCTGCTCTTTCTTCTAGTGCGGATATCTTAGGGTCAAATCTCATAGGAAGAGATCTTAGTACCTTTTGAACAATTACAGATTCTTTGATTTCTTCTCTCAATCCCAAGATTGCATTTATTGTTTCATCAACTCATAAAAAGTAAGCTGCAATGTTCTCATCTTCCTCATCTTTAGTTGTTCGAACTGACCTCTCTAAGTTTGAAGCTTTGTTTCTTTGACTTTTGAATCTCCTTCATAAATATTTCGAAGTTTGTCCCAAATATATTTAGTGGATTTACAATGTGCAACTTTGGTGAATATTGATTCTCCAACACCATTCAGAAGTGCATTTGTGGCTTTGGAATTATTTTGATCGAGTTTCATTGCTTTGTCATTTGTCAGCAGAACTGTTGGTGTTGTGTATCCATCTACAATTGATTACCAAATTTCAAATCCCTGTGTTTGTATATATGTCTTCATCCTTATTCTCCAAAATGCATACTTATATCCATCAAACTGTGGTATTCCATTTTTATACATGTTGTTTCTCTACATTATCTACCTTTCAGTGGTTAAACTGATTTCTAAAGGAACCTGCTCTGATACCAATTGTTGGATTACTAAGAGGGGGGGTGAATCAGTACTACATAAATCTAATCCTTTTTAACCATATAATGAAAGTGTTATATCAATGTAACATTATCATTCAATATTTGCAGAGTAAATAAACAATGAACAAATGAACAATCATACACATACACAATACACTAGTGTTTTTACGTGGAAAACCAAAGCGAGAGAAAACCACAAAATTGTTTTTCTTATATGTATTGAAGAATTACATTCATTGGAAGCACCAACTTCCTTTGTTTTCCAACTGCAACTGGAAGGAGGCTCCAACCCCCTAGCTTCTCAGGCTACAACCTTAGGGAAGCTCCAACTCCCTAATTGTTTGGCTACAACCAAAAGGAGGCTACAACCCCCTATGTTATCTAGCTACAACCAGAAGGTGGATACAAACGCATTTCCTTTCCCCGTCCAACTGCCCTGACGTATAAGTAGAATGATGGAACCACTGTCACACTATCACTGTGATATATACTACTGTACAACTACATCAACCTGTACCACTGACTTGCAGCCAACCTGTACAACTGCCCTGTAATCAATCTGTACCTGAAATGAACATGTATCAACAAAATACAACATATATGCGACCTGTAGTTATGCAACATGCATATGTACGCGCCCTATTTGTGCAACAGCCTGCGTATGTACGCAATATGTCTGTTATGCATCATGTGTATGCCTTCTGAAACTAGGGATACATGACCTATAGTTATGCAACATGTGTATGTATGTGCCCTGTCTATACAACAACCTGTGTATGTACGCATCCTTTCTGTTATATAACCTGTGTACACCTTCTAAAAACTAGGGTTTTCTTTTCTGAAAACTTCTGACCCTCTGCAAATTCTTTCACATAGATCTGCAACCTGTCACTGCATCCAGACTATAACTATACCTTGTGCATGCATCCTCATATATAATCTTTACCCAAAAAATCTATATATCTCTCTAGTCATGTGCCATATGAGTGTGTGTAATCATGAACAAGTATAATAACCCTCACATGATCTAGACATCAAGCCCTTTCTTATATTCATCCTCTCAATACATCAACCACTTCACAAATACAGGCTCTCAACCATGTACCACAAGAACCCTTAGCCATATTCCAAGAAATACAAGATGTGCCTCAACTTTAACAAGAAGTATTAATGATAAATATACCAGCATTGTATTTATGTAGATCTAACTTATACAGCATATCCCATGCAACCACTAGTCTCTCTGGGGAGAATCCTCAAATCTCCATGACCATTTTTCATGCATACATCAAAATCCAACTATTCATATAAATAAGACATAGTTTTTGAACCAATGGATAGATCTAATGTATCTAAGCACTGTAGACCTTCCTGGGAGCTTGATCTCATAATCTAGAACCTATGCATCTTCATCTTCTCAAGTTTCCATGGCTTTACCCACATGTACTCACCCTAATACATTGCCAACCTGCATATATACACACCCTAATACATTGTCAACCTGCGTACGCCTCAATATGTACGCACCCTAATACACTGTCAGCCCGCGTACGCCTCATAAATTAGGGTTTTTTAGTATTCACTGTAATTCCAAAACTTTCACTGTCAACCCTTTGTACTACCTCAGACTTTCGCAACTTCAGATGTATCAATGAGTACTTTCAATAAGCCTTACACAACAAAATATATTCAATGTGTTCAAGTGTAATTAAATGAGAGAGCCTTGCCTCTTATTTATACTTTCATGTAGCATCCCAATTTACTTATATTTGGGAGTTATCCATTAACTTTATTATTTAAATAATTTCTTTTGTAAACACTTTGACTTTTTGGGGCTTCTAGATGACTCATGAGGGTACTCCAACTTCACATGGCCATAACTCTCTAATCGTAAGGAGTTGTGTTACATTCCACATACCACCGAAAATGACATGACATGTACTATCCATATAGAATAGTCTTACCTACAAATATATTAAAATTCATACAATTATCCATCAAACAAAATTGGGTCCATTACCCAAACCATGTGCTACCTAAATTCTCTACTCGACTTTCTTCAAGGGTTGACATCAATGAAAACCAACCCAATTAATCAACACGACGTTGGTCGATCAACGAACCATTTTATTTTTAAATAGTTGGTTCTCGAACCCTGGGCATTTTTAGAGTGCCACGTGGCACCCATTGATTAGGCAAAGTGGCACTCTTCTAATGCGTCAACTTTAACCATGGGTGTGTTAAGTGAAACAAGGGCCAAATGTGGAATCCACGAGTCGACCGCTTCTTCAGATTCATAAATATATGACCAAAATAAAAAACCCACAACAATATGACACTGGCTAATCCATAATGAATGCTCAAGACAAAGATTTATTCTATACATATTAATCCCAGTTAATTAGGTAAAATTGGCAATCACTGGTTAGGGTAGTAAATTATGAATCATATTAGGTAAATGTGAAAAAATAAGCAATTAAAGGTAAGCATTTATAAATACAAGGAAGTTATCAATATTAAATTTCATTCATTGATTTGGGAGGACGACCAAGAATATGCCAACATCTTCAATTGCTGGCCATAAGATTAAGATTTATAATTAAAAGATCTTTAATTGTGTCCATTTCCAATAGATGTACTCCTATAGGTGTAATAACCATCTTCAGATGATTTAGAGATGATAATGAGTGTTGCATAGCCCAACTCTCCATATTATATGAGAGTTATGATATCTCCATATTATACCAGAGTTATGATAACTAATTTTTAGAATAACTATACACCAATATTGCAATTCATTTCATAATAACTTTAACTCTCTTTCCATGAAAACACCAATATTGCATTTCATTTCATAATAACTTTAACCCTTTTTCCATGCAAACATGTAGATATTAGAAATGTGTTAGATGTTATCTATGTTAAAATTGTGAATTAAATTTTCTTAAATGTGAAAAATAGGTTTAGTATAATTGAGACTTTGTCTTCGTGAATTAGATAGAGATTAATTTAGGTGTTTAGATTGTATGTGCACACAATGATGTAACATGTAATGCCACTGCAAGTTAAAATATTAAGGATATATCAACTAAAAAACTAAGTTAATTACCACTGTTAAATATGCATAATCAATTGATTTACTTATTTGAATTTTAGTAGAGGAGTTAATTGCGTATGAGGCATGCACCTATTGGAAATGACTAGATTTAATGGGTCTTTAATCATAGATGTGTTTTTAATGGATATGATGGACATGAATGGACAGGATGGAAACAATTCATATGCTTCGAATATTCTTAGTCATCACAATAAATGAAAAACTCTGATGTTCATTCTTCAGTAAAAAGAGTGATTAAGATGACTACCATAATAATGTTCGTCATTAAAAAGAATGATTTACTTATTTGAATTTTAGTAGAGGAGTTAATTGCATATGAGGCATGCATCTATTGGAAATGACCAGATTTAATGGGTGTTTAATCATAGATGTGTTTTTAATGGATATGATGGACATGAATGGACAGGATGGAAACAATTCATATGCTTCGAATATTCTTAGTCATCACAATAAATGAAAAACTCTGATGTTCATTCTTCAGTAAAAAGAGTGATTAAGATGACTAACATAATAATGTTCTTCATTAAAAAGAATGATTTAGGTGATTATTAATGTTATTAAATTATTAATTCTCTTTTTAATAACTTCACCTAGGTTTTACTATTAGTGGGATGCGTTAAAGACTTTTTATTACTAAAAAAGTTTTTTACAACTTTTCTTTACCATGTGTTGGTGGTATGTCGAGCCACATTTTCTTCATGCCAACGAACTGATGGAGTGTCTGCTTACTGTATTGTTGTGGAGCGTCATCTCTAACATTTCATATACAACATGTGGTTTTAATATAGGAGCAATTGGTTTTGATATAGGACAGATCCATTGGTTTTAAAATAGGAGTGTGGATCACCAGATCGTTGAATATGTGGACTTGTTGGATCCCTAGATCCCTCACCCCATTCAATTCAATTGCAACTCATATATGTACGATTTTAATACAGTGATTCGGAAACTTTACTTCGATGGCATTACATAAATTACATAAAAGAGCATGAATTTAAAATCCTATGTGCAACATACACAAAGAGGACATAACTCATGGAAAAAAAGATGAAAAAGAAAATAAGATATGATAATGGAGTTCGTTTCAAGGATGGACTACGTCTCCGGGCCCACTTCGAAATGGAGAGGCTTTATATTATCTCAGAAAATAAATCGACAAAAATACATCATTATACCTCACAAATAAAAAATGGCCTTCTGATCCGCAATTCTGATGCAGAAACAGACATCACATGTGGCGAGGAGTAGTGCAAAATCGACTGTAAATTTGTCTCAAACGGACAAAGTCACCTAGAGGCTCATGCTGGGCTCTCTGCCTTGTAAACCGTGCCAGCACATGCAATTAATACTCTATACTCTACATCAATTTGCATGGTGTATGGCCTCTTGGCGCATCCTCCTCCCGAGGTCGGTGAAATTTCTGAGTTTTAAATATATTTTGGTGGGTTTTTGTACCAACGTAGGTAGTTTGCGGGAGTACAGTATAGAAATGTTGTTGAGGGAGGTCTGGGGGTCAAACCCGCTTACCCCCTTTTTACATTATAGTTATAACCACCATATATTATTATATATGGTTTAACCCATATGTAACTCAAATTACCTTAGACAGAATCCACCAGGCTATTTTCCAACCCATGTGACATGACCCAAGTACGAAACTTCCAAATTTAATGTGTTGTCGGGTTTGTTTTTTCCGCCGAATGTATGGAGGGTACGATGCTCGGATTTTACGTAGGATTCACTCAGATTTTGTGGTCGTCGGTGTATGTGGGGACGAATATAGCTTGTGTTGTTTGGATGTGTTGGCCGGAAAAAGGGGACTGATGGCCGGGTCGACCGACAGGTCCGGCGCTGGCCGATCGACGACCCATTTTATTTTTAAATAGTTGGTTTTCGGACCTTCATTGGGAATTTCTAGAATGCCACGTGGCTCCCATTGATTAGCCAATGTGGCACTCTGCTATTGGCCCCCCACTATCCAGTCATGTTCTTCACCTATCGTGCTGCCACATGGCGACTCCTAGGTGGTGCCACATGGTGTCATCTGGGTGCCATGTGGCATGTGCCAATTGGCCCATGTGCCCCCTAAAATGTTGATTTTTTGTGCCACATGGCAGCCTACGATGTTTCCATGTGTCATGATGAAGTCAATTGTATGCCTATTGACTTTGACCAAGTTGACCTCGAACTTTGATCGGTCATAACTTATTCATTTTAGCTCTGTTTGAGGTATCGTTTGCACCATTGAAAATCTTGCGGCGAGTGCTTAGACTTGGTGCTGTTTTTACTCAGATTTGAGGACTTTGATTTTTTCCCCTTTTGGATCCTCCTAGATCATACATGGACGATTGGTTTTGATAGAGGAGGGATCCATTGGTTTTAATACAGAAACATGGATGGGTAGATCAATGAATCCGTGGATCATTGGATCCCCAGATTGCTCACCATTTAGTTGTAACTCATAATGGGAAAGGAAAAATTTGATGGCTAATCATGCATGTCGACCATTAACAAGTTAACGATTTCACCTAAACTTTGTAAAATTTTAATTATGATAAAAAATTGTCATTCTCACAGTGACATTCCTAGGGTTTGGTCGCAACGGTGTGATTTTGCATGGTTTATGATCTATTTTTTTAGTCGGGGTCAAGCATGGATTTTGATGTTCCCAATTTTTTTTTCCATTTTAGATCGTATTTAACAGATCATTCGAAATACAAAATGTAGAAATTGACATGCATCAAATTAACATAATTGTCAATTTGATGTTTTTAAGGATAACAACACGTAAAAAACTATTAATATCTATCTCTTTGGTATAGGCTTGCTCCTTGAAATCGCTATACATTATTCTGTAGATTACATTTGTTTTATTACTAATCAATATTTTATTTGGTATTTTACCTTATTTTTTATCAATTCATTACTTCATTTTCAATTTCAATTTTAAAAGTGTATTATTTTACCTTATATTCAATTATGCCCAGGGGGCACTTCTCCTCATTTCGAGGATGGTACCAACCGTTAAGCAGATTTTTTTCCAAGATTTTTATGATAGTATGTTCATTTAAGAGATTAACATGTCACTTGCGAAAATTGAACCTAAGTGGAGGGGAAAACATCAACACAAACCACTCAAACTAAACTCAACTAACCATGATTTAAGTTTGTATATATTGAAAAAATGTTTTTAAAAGTTTAATTAATTATAATTCTTATAAATATATAAACATTTAAATTTGTACATATTGAAAGGACGTTTTTAAAAGTTTAATTTATTACATGATAAATAATTCAAAATTTGATAAGAGTTTTAAATTGATAAGAACACAAACTTCCTATATTGGTAAAGAATTGGATGGCTAACGGTTACTTATGTTTGGTTATGACATATCATAGGATTATGAGCATCGTTAGGTCACTCAATATATGCCAAAGTGGGTAAGAAAAGGCTAACGGTTACTTTTTCAATTATTCTGGTTAGGATTAGAACCCTATGGGTAAGAAAAGATTAACGATTACTTTTTCAATTACTTTGGTTAGATTTTGAATCCAATGAGAGGTCATTAAGATGAAAGGTATATATCTATTGGAAATGGCATAATTAATCATTTTTTAATCTAAAGTTAGTTTTAAGCTGATGATTAACAATTGAAGATGCTGGTATATTTTTAGTCATCCTCCCAAAATGCGATTTATTCTTCATAAATGTATTTTTGAATGCATCCCTTAACCTGTTTACTTTTTAACATTTACCTAATCATATTAAGAAATTACTGTAACACCATATAATTGCCACGTTTAAATCATTAACATTTGGGATTACCACATTTGGATTATTAATGAACACTACTTCAACTTCATTTTTAGGGATTACAGGTATCACGTAGGCAACCCACGTTTTAGTTAGTTGTCCACGTGTTTCCGATGCCAGTCGTCCTAAAACACAATGGCAGGTGAAATAACAGGAACCCACAACCGACTCGATTTCCTGTAAATTATTGGGAAAAACATTAATGCAGACCTTCTGTTGGTTGCATTCTCTTGCATCTCATGCCCTCTGAAGGTAAATCATTGGAAAAAACATTAATGCAGACCTGCCGTTGGTTTCATTCTCTTGCATCTCAAGCCAAATTACCTTCTATTAGCCAACGGAGGAGGACGGCAACAAGCCCTCTGACGCCAACTTACCCAGGTACCCACGACCTGAAGCCCTCTGAAGATAATTTAGCTTACCTTCCATTCGCCAACGGAGGAGGAGGCCCTCTGAAGATAATTTAGCTTACCTTCCATTCGCCAACGGAGGAGGAGGATGGAAACAAGCCCTCTGACGCCAACTTACCCAAGTACCCACGGCCTCAAGCCCTCTGAAGGTAATGCTCACTCAATATTCAACCCCATTTCTTTTAGTTTATCTCCTGATTTATGTGTTTAAACGTTTTTTTTCTTGAAAATTTATGGATTGGAGGATTCACTATGGAAATTTCCATGTTGGGTTGCTTGTTTTATTTCTTTTTAGTTTTGTGTGGGTTTTCATTGTTTGTACTGAGCATCTTATTTTTTTGCAGAGCGTTGAAGAATTGTTTTCGTGCAGTCGAAGTTTGAAGAAGTGTTTTCGTGCAGCTTCTCGTGCATGCTTTATTGGCTCTGGATTTTTTTCCTTCCAGTTTTATAGGTCTAGCTATGTGCTTATGGTTGCAATAAATAAATGGTTTTCTGCTATCGAAACTAATTTCGTTCAGCAGCCCTTTGTTAGCCCTTTGTTTGGAGAAAATTTCACCCCTTGTTTGGATGATCATAAAACAATTAAAATCTTGTAATGTCCAAAAACATTTACTATAAATTAATGTTGTTCTTGCTTCATCGACTTTATTGAGATGACGTCAATGATCTTTTTTCACGATCGATTTTTATGGAGATACCCTATCTGATTTGTGGAAGACACAAGTGAAAGGAAATCAGTCAATTGATGCTATAATATTGGCCATACGACTTCAAAATTATTTCTGGAATAGAATCGCATCGCCCAATCCAATTCGACTTTTATGGAGATGTCCTATCCAATTCGATAAATAAAGAATTTGTGGAAGACACGGGTGAAAGGAAATTATGCTACGATAACTTTTGGAATAGAACCATTTATTATTGACAACAGCGTGAAATATTATTGGCAGGAATATTATTTAGATAAAGAGAGAATTTATGGAAAAAAAATAATGAATTCATGCTGGAAGAATAATTTAAATATTATTTTGATAAAGGAAAATTTATCGAAGAAACAATAAAAAAAAATTGATGAATTCATGGTGGAAGAATAATTTATGGTGGGCAGGAATATTAATTGTTAGCTAAGCACTCTTGGGGATCATTCTATAAATAACAACGAATCTATGTTTGTAACAAACCACGCAAGCAGCTGGACGTTTCTGAATGCCGCTGAATAAGCATTATACTTTGGACGCAAAAATTAGTGATATATTAATTATAATATAAAATAATATATTTAAGATTATAATAATGGGTCACTTTAAATCAGAAATGGTAGATATTATTTTTGTTAACAAAGGTTCATGTTAGATTAGATTTTAAAATTATATTTTAAGTTTGCCTATATTGAAAGGATATTCTTAAAAGTTTAATTAATTATAATTGGTTTAAATAATTTAAAATTTGATGAGAGTTTTAAATCGATAAGAACACAAACTTCCTATATATTGTTCGAGAATTGAATCGATTTAAATAAACACAAAATTTGATAGGGAGTTGTAAATCGATAATTGCACAAACTTTTTATAAAAATTTTATAACATAATTGGACGACTCCTTCCTTTTAATATATTTAATCTATACTATGGACAAAATCCTTCCTTTTAATATACTTAATCTATACTATGGACAAATGATGTTATTTTTTTAATATATTTAATCTATACTATGGAGGAATGATGTTATTTTCAATATTAGTTATATTTCATGAAAAGACGTTGCCATTGTTTGTTTGTATTAACTACCCTTCTTTTTCCTTCACCTAATGGTCCCTTAATTATTCCGTAACAAAATGAATTATATGTACAAATGAATATAGAAATAATTCTTTATAGATTAATGGTTAGCAGCGATTGTGTTCTCTTGAAGTGACGTCTATATGTTTGGGAATGGCCTATCATAGTTTTCTTAGGGTGGTCAACAAAGAATTAGAAAACGCTAGCGGTTATTATGTTTGTCAAATAGGTCATAGCCAAACATAATAACTCATTAATTTGATTAATGCTTACAACCATGTACCTTGAGCGATGAACGTTAATCATGTCTTACACTAGCTCAAATCATATTTAAGATGGATAAGCATTACTCATCTCTTACGCTAGAATCATATTGAATATTTAAAGTAACAAAGGAAAAAAAATTGCATAACAACTAATCTTTACCTTTGTTTCTAAAGAAAGTCTCAAAGGAAAGTTGCATAACATTTTATTTTTACCTCTGTTTTGAAAGAGAGTGGTAATATACAATGAAAAAAATTTGACCTCAGTTAAGTTGGAGGGAACATGTCATTGGCTAATTGCTGGAATAGATCCACGTTTAGCTTTTCTCTACCAATCATGTGTCCAAGATAAATCAAGAACTCCTTCCCGGACTAATAATTCTTCAAATTTGCAATTAGTTGATTTTTTTGTTAATGTCTCTCTTACATGTGTCACATGTGATGTGTGCTCTGGCAAATAATTATTGAAGATTAGTATGTCATCTAGGTATATTATTACAAATGAGTCAATAAAAGGATGTAGCACATGATTTATTAATCTCATGAAAGTTGTAGGTGCTTTACATAAACCAGAAGGCATCATTGACCACTCATAAAAACATTGTATTGTCTTGAGCGTTGTCTTCCACACATCTTCTACTTTGATTCTCACTTGATGGTTACTCTATTTGAGGTCCAACATGGTGAAGAACTTGGTTTGCTTCCATTGATCCAACAAGTCATCAATCCTTGGTAGATGATATGTATTCTTGATGATGATTTTTTAGGGCATGGTAGTTAATGAAAATTTCCCCAACTATAGTCCTTCTTTAGCACCATGATGATGGGTGAACCACATGGTGACAAATTGGGCATGATGACTCCCTTATCCAAGAAATATTGCATTTTTTTCTTCACTTCATCTACTACAATGATGGATTGCCTATACTACCCAAAGTTTGGCACTGGTGACTCTAGGAACAAATGAATGTTGTGCTCAAACTCTCACTTGAGTGGAAACCCTTGAGGTTATTGGAACAACTCATTGTAGGCTTCAATAAGTTGTTGTAGCTATTGGAACTGCTTGCCACTGCATCCTTCTGATGATGCCTTCGTGTCTAGCTCATTTCCTTCTCCTTGTTTCTTTCCTTCTATCAAAATCACCAAGACAAACTTTTTAGTGTTGCTAATGATTATTCTGGACTAATGAGTGTTGATCAAAGAGAGTTTGGCTTTGTCTCTATGTTCATTTATAGAATATTCCTTTCCATCTTTGACAAGCATATATTGGTTTTCTCTCCTTATACAAGTGTGGGATTCCGAAGATTACTCCACACACATTCAATGGAACCACATTTTCTACGACTTTATCCACAAAGTTTTGGTTGATGGAAAACTTGAATATGCATTGTTTGTATACTCTCAATTATACATCTTGTCTTACCCAACCCAAAGGATATGGCTACAGAGGATCATGAGTCTCTGAGTCAATATTTTCAACCAATTGTGCAATGATCAAATTAGATCATGAACTAGGATCAAATAAGCATTCTATCTTACTTTGTTTCATGTGGATATTGATGTATAACAACTTTGTCATCTCCTTCTCTTCCTTGTGACTACAACCAACGAGTGTTACTTCCTTCTAAAGAGTAGCACAACTAATATTCCCTTCTAGTTCTAAGGTACGATCCACCCTCTCCTTGACATATATAGTTATCCTTTTTCTTTGCATTGTCTATAGGAATGTATGGATTCTTGAACCAATATGATATTGTCAATGATTTTCCTTTGAACCATAATTCCACCTTGATTTTCAGAAATAATCTTTGAAAGAAGGGGTTTCAACCAACTAGATATGATCCTGGATAAAATCTTATAGGAAGCATTACAAAGGGAAATGGGCCAAAAGCAAGCACATGAAGAGGGGATGGATTCTTTGGGAATAAGATTAAGAAAAATTTCATTAATGGCTCCTCCGATGTGATAGGATTTGTGAACATGTACCTTAACATGCGAAGAAGACCATTTTTGAGAAAATACCAACAAGATCTATAAAAGTGAATAATGAACCCATCGGGATCTACAGTTTTGTTCGGATCCAGTGTCCAAACAACAAAGTGAATTTCTTCATGGTCTTCTGAAGTGATTACTTTCATAATATAGAGAATCATATCCTCTACGTCCTCCTGATTTGCTTCTTCCCTGAGAGTTTTAATATGTTTAGAAATGTTAATGGCCTCCCTTTTTATATCATCAAATGTATGAAGGATTGAACCATCACTCGATACAATCTCTTTGACATGATTTTCCAAACTCTAGGATGATATTTCTTATGAAAGAAGAATGTATTTATATCCCCTGCTCCACAGGATTATGGAATTAAGTCTACACATAGTTTATTCTATGGAGTGTTTGTTGATAGACCTGGAAAGCCTATTTTTCTTCCTGAATAAGATCAAATGATACTTGCTCATTTTTTTATTTTGATTTGTATTTGTTCTAGTGATTTGGATTTAGGAGTGGAACAAACTGATTAATAGACTGAATACAATAAACACATAGATATGGAGAATAACAGAAATATCCAGTGAAAAATATCTTCTATTGAATAAATGAAATAGGCTGAAACTGTAAAACTGCAGAACTGAAACAACTTGCTCGAATGGTGGTAGCTATCTCTAAGAAGATATGTGGTTGCTATGTGCATCAATCTGAGCAGAATGATTACAATGAGGCTCCAGAGGCCTTTTCAATATTACTCATGAATGATAAAACCCTAGACATCCAAAAACCTAACCCTATGAGATGAAACGCCAAAATTTATGTGGGCCTTGATGGGTAAGTTGGTACCTCAAGTTCCCTGGGTTGTAACTTTTTCATACGACCTCCATTTTAGGTGCATGATAGCCCGTTGGAAAGGTATTTTCGAGAATTACACACTACGTCGTCAAACTTTGAGTTCATGTATATTTTAACTGTGGAAAGCCCAAAAACATTGTTTAAGGCCCCAAAATGGCCCTGGAAGTACAGAAAGATGTGTTGACATGCAATCATCCAAAATAAGCCAATTGGATTAGGTGGGAGGGCACTAGTCTCCTCGTGGAAGATGTGTAGGTGTAACGTCTCCAGCCATCAACCCCACTGTCAGGAAACACTACTACGCAGAATAACACTTATATAGTATGCATTTAAATGAAGTTAAATGACTAAACAGAGTAAACATATAATTACTGCTAACATACAGAGTTAATGGAATTAACAGTAAATATCATTGCAGCAGAATACATGATAATATTGCAAGGATCACAAACATGCATTTTAATTGAAATTAAACACATGCATACACTTATCTTTGAAAATGTAGTAACTCCACCAACTATGTGCAGACCTTCCATGAACCTCCCAACCTTAGACCTCATTGCTCATCACGCTCAACAGTGGGTCACCCCCAAGCTGGGACTAAGCTCCACCCAAGGCAAGTGAATCCTAGACTAGGTTGAGGTTAGAGGAAAACTGCACAGAGTAACCAGAAGGATTCTCTCCAGGAGCCTTCTTACGCCCACTACTCACAGAATCTCAATCCCCACATGTCTGTTCCACCCAGGAGTATACACCTTCACAAGAACAGTCCATCGGTGTTTCATCTCCCTCTCAGGGTCTCGGGAAAAGGCTGGATAAGGAATTCTCGGAGCTCTGTAGCTGGTGCTAGACTCTCTCTGGGAGAAAACCACTTCCCAACAGACTCTCTCACCTGGAGAGAGTTGCTCACAGGCCTGACAACTTGCCTCTTCTACCATGGGCTTGACAACCCGATTCTTCAACCAACTTCAACCCAATTCTCGCAAAGTGATGATAACAACAACAACAACTGGTCAATCCACTCAGGAAACACATAAGGCAGCAACCCAAATATAATTCAGGTATAGACTTGACTCTGCAAGAGTGGATAGGCTGGGCTCACAGGACACACACATGAAATGACTCAATTCATGGGTTTTCCACTAGTTTTGTTGGTTGTGGAGCCTGATTATCTTCCTGATTTAGAGGTCCCTGTTTTTCAGCCGTGTTTATACCCCATGAAGTATTTACACCCCAGAAGTATGTACACTCTTCCACGCGGGGGAGTGCAGAGGGGGGGTACCCCCTCTGAGGGGTCCATCCCCCCGGCTGGGGGGTCTGGGGGCAAGCGGGCCCCCAGCGGGGGTTCGGGGGCGAAGCCCCTGAAGCAAAAATTGCCTTGT
>SNQJ01S0053704.1:114007-128800 GCA_010110895.2 Picea sitchensis
GCTAAAAAATAAAAATTTGACAACTTACTATTTGGTATGGTGTAGGTAAGACAATTGCTTGTCAGGACAAGGATTTGTCACTATGAACAAAAACTATAGGAAGCTTGCTCGGTTAAGAGTGGGATTAGAGGCAAGGGGTGATGAAAAATGGTATTTCCCTTGCTATGATTGCAGAGGCTTGCAAAAAAAAAGACTTTTAATAATAACAGCTCAAAGACATTGTAGGGAGAAGGGGCACGCTGAAGGGGGTTATGAATATCATCCCTTGGTAAGAGGATTCAATATTTAATGTATTCTCTGTAAGAGTCAGTATGTCGGGAATTTTAGTAATATATCTTATCGATATTTTTATATTTTCTATAGACACTAAATTTTCTACATTGTTTTTAAATATATAGACGATGCCCCCAAAATGTTGACCTCCAGAGAATTATTTTCCAAGTACTAGCATAAATACTCCTTTATAGGGTGATGAACTTCGAGATCAGAATATTGAAGTTGTTGATCAAGTTATTAATGATGATATGGATGGAGATAACATTAGTGATTCAAATCAAGAAGATAAGATACATAGATTGATCCAAGACACAGCTCCAATGGATGAGGACAACCAGGATGATAGTCATGATGTTGATCCTCTAATCAAGAATTCGTGTCAACCTATTTATGAAGGCTCAACAACAAACATTTTATCTGGTATATTGTTTTTGGTGAACCTAAAGGTTTTGAATGGTTTATCAAACACATGCCTCACACAGATACTAAGGTATTTAATTTGTTAATTATTTATGCCTGCATGTTCACAAATACTTAAAAGGTTCAATTTTTTCCTATATTGCTATTCTTTGCTAATTTGTAAATTAGTATATTGGATAAGATATTGATGATTAATATTGTTTACACTGACTTATTGTTTAGAATTTTGTATATTTTTAGGTGAAGTTCTATTACCGACATCAAATATTTTTCCATGCACATATCGAGAAATATCCATGATTATGAAAGAAATTGGAATGGACTATCAGGCTATTGATGCATGTCCTAATGATCATATCATATATTATGGACAATATGCATTAGAAAATGAATGGCCACAATGTAAAATAAGTAGATATCAAACCGATAAGGTGTCAAAGAAGGTTCCTCGCAAAGTTATTTTTTATATTCCGATAATTCCATGTTTCCAGTGGTTGTTCAGATGCCAAAGTATAACACAGTTTATGGATTTCCATGCAAAGAACAGAAGTCGGGACAATGTTCTTCGAATCAACCTGCTTGGACATCCTCTACCCTCATTGCACCAACCTACTTGGACATTCCTTGACCACATCACCAACTTACATGACTTGGATAAGGCCTTCTCCGGGAACTTTCCTCTTATAGTGGACATTAGCTCAATAGGATGCCTTGTCTTTTTCTCCAAACTTATATTGTAGGCTCGTGTAATGTATTTGAGCTTTTGACTGATGTATTAGGGATTTTATGCACATCTTTAATAATATCGATGATGGGATGTGATTGACATTACTATGATCCCTGTGACTGATGAGCCCATGGAGGGCATAGTTGTTGATGTGCAGGATAATGCCCAATGGACAGGTACCATTTGGACCGGTACACATGGGGAGATGATTAGTTTGGACCTCCATGGGGCTGAAGATCCCATCATATGGATGTTGAGACCCCATCAAGGGGGAGAGATAGGACAGAGATGGATTAGGGGCTTTGCACAGGAGAGGAGGAGGACATTCCACCAGAGGCACCCTGGCAAAGATTGACCTAGGGGGATTGTTCCCTTTTCAGTGGAACGTTGGCCTTGTAAGGCCTAGGACGTCACCCATGATGTCCATGATGTCATCCTTTCTTCATGGATGTTTTGGCACATGGACAGGGCAGTTTGGCATGTGTGGCAGGTTGGAGAATCCCAAAGGGGGCTAACGTTTTTCTCTAAGATGCCCCATTTTCCCTAGAAGGGGATAACGTCTCCCTTAGAGGGGCTTGACATCTCTCTTTAGATTGATTATATTTTAAATTTGAACCTTAAATGTAAAACAATATGATTTTTAGTATTGTGGCCTTGTCGGCCTTTTTCATGACCTAAACTGTAAAATTAGGTCATGGTATTGTATAAATGAAGGATTTTCACCTTCATTTTTTCATCATCTCTCACTCACCACTTGGTGAGGTCTGAAATTTTCACCCTATTCTATGGTTTTGGCTGAAATAATGAGGCTCATTTGTTGAAGGAAGATTTTCTTGGCATTTTTGGCATTTCTCTTGATGGAAGGTGTTACAACTAGGGTTTGCTATGCTTTTTCTTGGTGATATGTAAGTATTTTTCTGCAAAACTTCTTTATTGAATGGTGGCATTACTTATTTATTGTATATATTTATAATTTTTATGAATAAACCCTAGGGGACAAACACACATTGTAGGTCCTTGTCGCATGTCCCCGTCAAGATTCTTAGTCATTTTATTAGCTGAAATGAGATAGAGCCTTGCCTTAGCAACACTCTACCCTTTCATGTTGAAGAGGATTGAGCCTATCTTTAGCTACACTCTTTTCCCCCTCTTCATATGCTAGTCATTTTACTTCTTTGAGCTAAGAAGAAGAAGACGCATCAGGGCCTATTTCAGCTACACCCTGATGAGCCATTTTTTCTAGGGTTTTGTCGGTAAGGCCTTGCTGCAGTAACACCTTGTTCTCAAAACCTCTTGTCTTAGTTTATTACTATTTTCTCAGCTAGTCATCATTACCATTGAGTTAAGGAAGGAGGAGAGAGCACCGAGGCCTAGTTCCCCTACACCAAGGTGAGCCTCTCTCCCCTAGGGCTTTGATTTTGGGGGCTTTCTTTAGCAACACCTGAAAGCTTCTCCTTCTAGTCCTTAGCTGTACTATCTTTTGATCCTTTAGCTCCTGCGTCCTTCACTATTTGACTCCATTAACCCTAAGGCACTGATCTAAAGACATCTTGTTTGAAGTGAACTTGATCACAACAAATCTCAAAAACTTGAATCAAACCCTAACTACTAACCCTAGGTTAGAAGCTAACCTAACTAACCTATTGTTGTTTTCATATTTAGCTATAATATCATTGGTGCAGCTAACGTTTTACTTATAAGAAATTGAATGGTGGTTAAAGGAATTTATAAAATGAAGGGTTGATTTGTTACATTGAATGCCATATTGTTTTAGCATTTATTGAAGAAGTGACATATTTATCATTGCTATTTTATAAACATTGACTTCGTCAATATTTACCATCCAATTTCTTATGTGTGAATCAGAAAGTCATTGATTTATATGAAGTACTAACCAAGTGAGCATCTTGCATATATCAGTTTTCTTGTTGCTTTGTCTCAGGAAGGTGCATCTCTTTTTCTTTGGTTATACTTTATTATTGATTGTTATCTGAACTATCTGCTCGGTGGTGACTTGTGAGGGGGGAAACTTGTATTTATCTTATTATCCTTTGCCTTCTCAAAACCACAGGTCATCGAGGACGTCTCCCCTAGGCCTTACTACCCTAAACAGAAATAACCATCCCATTGAGGTGACATTGGGTGGGATTGGTTCCAGTTATGCCAGTTTGACTCTTCAATCTCTATCCTTTATCATTGCTACAAAATGTGCTATAACAGGACACAGAACTTGCTAATCTCTTCAAGAATCGATCATCTTAGCATGCAACAATGTGAATAATTATTTTCCAAATTAACAAGACTTCCATTTTCTGAAGGCAAAGGACTAAAAAAACTTGTTGATTCCTACGTCGAGGTCTATTACATTCATCAAGATTTCCAAATATACAGTAATAATTCCATCGAAATATTTGGCATTCAAGTCTATAAACCTGTAAGTGAGTCAATGAACTAAATTTTGGATCACATTTCCAGATAATGGATTAGTTCTCAATACTATATCTTCTAGGTCTCTTAGCTATTGATAGTGGAATGAATATCTTGGGGATTAATCCAATTTTATCCATAGCTTAGGACATCGACTCTTGCAAAAAAATAACTCGAAGGACAAATCAAGGATTTTAAATTTTCCTAGGTACCATCTATATCCTTCTCGAACAAAATCTCTTTACAAGTCATCTAACAAAATATCTTTACAAGTCCTCTATATATATTGTCTAATGTAACTTCTTTTGAGATAGTAGAACTAAGAAAAAGTGCATTCCCTGGACCTATCAATCTTGATTTGTGGGATATTATGAAGATATTGTCAATGAGACTAAGCATGAACAATTTATCAGGTAACTTGCATGTCATTTTAGGGTATTCTCTGAGATCACTTCATGTGAGTGAAAACCTGTTTGGAGGGTAGATACCATGGGAGTTATTAAATTGGCCTAGTTTGACTTTGTTAGATATGTTTTCGAATATATTTAGTGGAAGAATCCCGTATAATTTGAGAAACTTAAGATCTTTACAGAATATGAATATAGCTAAGATAAACTTCTACTTAAACCCTTTTCCAAACATAAGTTATTTGCGGCAACTTGAATATTTGAATCTATATGCATGTCATCTTACTACAACCATTCCTGCAGAAATCTTCAACCTTAATAATCTGAGAGCATTGTATGTCTTGCAAAATATTTTAATTGGCCACATTTCTTTTCCTGCAGTTGGTAGTCTAAATGTCCTTACTTTAATATCCCAGTAAATAATTTGACTAGTAATATCCCCATGGAACCACTGATGCATTAGAGACCATGACATATTTTAATTTTTTGACAAAAATATAAAGATATATATGTCCAATGATCTCAAAATATTTCCAATAACATTTAGAGGTGCATCATATACATTCCCTATAGTTGTAAATCCACACGTTGTTGAAGGCAAACAACACAGTAGATTCCATCTTGGTTTGGCACCAAGGATTTTCCCTGGGATGTCTTTAAGGAAAAAAACACAGTAGAGTCCATATTGGTTTGGCACCATCGATTTTCCCTGGGTTGTCTTCTAGTAGGTTTGATTGTTATATCATCTACATGCATAAGAAAACAAAAATGGTTTGTAAATAAGAGGTCCTACAGAGAAGGGAAATATATGTCTAGTCCTTTTTCATTTGGGATAGATTCATTTACATGGGTTGTAGATGAAAAGATTTCTAAATCAGTTTTAGTGATGATTTTTAAGAAACCCCTTTTGAATATGACATTTGTTAATTTATTGAATGAGACTTCTCATTTAAATAAATAAACATTGTTGGAAACAAGGAAGATATGGACCTTTCTACAAGCATGTTTTGGCAGGTAGTCTCCACATGGTCATTAATGTCATGATTCATGAAAGAATACTCAATGATGAGGAGGCAACAACAGAGTTTGAATTTTTAGATAAGATAATAGTCCTAATATGGTTCCTCTAGTTCGTTATTGTTTAGCCAAAGATTGGAGAATAATGTTGGAATATTGAGAGGGAGGTTGAATCAATATTATGCAATTTGATACCACTTTCAACCAAAATATATTATCGTTAACAATTTATTCCTTCATTTAACATTCCATGAACATATAACCATAAGAAACATCACATCAAATAACCACATGCAAAGTACACCAGAATTTACGTGGAAACCCAAATGGTAGAAAACCACGTAATTATTTCTTATATATCAAAATAATACATTCGTAGGAAGCACCAACTTCCAAATTCTCCGCCACCAACTAGAAGGAGGATCCAACCCCCTTTTTATAGGCTACAACCTGAAGGAAGCTACAACTCCCTAAATTCTCTAGCTACAACTGGAAGGAGGCTCCAACCCCCTAGTTTACAGGCTCTAAACTAAAGGAAGCTCCAACTCCCTATGTTCTCTGGCTCCAAATGGAAGGAGGATATGACCCCCTTTCTTTGCCCCATCCTACCACCTTGAAATATAAGTGTAGACTCAACCTATCACTACCACTGATATTTTCACTCCAAGTGGCACTAATACATCAATCTGTCATCCAACATGTCACTGTCCCTGTCACTTTCACTATCTCATCGACCTGTAACATGTCAACCTGTCATTGTCACTAATATTGATACATCAACTAGATCCACTCACATAGATCATATCAAAGAATATACCCAACATCAAGTATCGAAAACATGTACCAAAATGTACCTAAAGCATGTATCATACCATATACCATAAGATATGCCTCAAGTGTATGCTAATATCACAAATATGTGCCTCTAACAATGAACCATAACATCCATAAACCAAGTACCAAGGATATGTCTCAAGCATGTATCAATACCACCAAGACATTAACCTTAACCATATGAAACCATGTACCAAAAGGGCCTCCAAGACATGCCTTAAGCATGTTCCATACCATCCAATATACAAGCCTCAAACTAACACATAAAAGACATACCTTTACTCATAAAGAAGACCTGAAGCATATAATCTTAGACCAACAGACCAACCTGGTACACATTATCTTCAACAAACAAAAGATAGTGTATTCTTCAAGATATTTTCACAAACCCACGACTTGTACACTATCAACCCACAGATGTTCGTGCCTTGCTCCACTGCGACCCATGGATAACCTCAGAAATCTAGTTTGCAGACTTTTCCCTTTTGCTTCCCTTAGCTACCTCGGACTTCGCTACCTCATATCACTTGAAATATAGATAATCATTGAACTTGTGTTTTGTACTTATGAGATAATTCTTGTGGTGTATTTATACTTTTACAAAGTGACTTCTTTCCTTAACTCTATGACCAACCTTTACTTTCTTATTACAACCACTTTACCCTTTAATTAAGACTTGTAATGGTTTAAGGGATTCTTAACCATTCTCCAGGGCTTCCAAATTCAAGAGGGCATAACTCCTTAATGATGAGGAAACACATAGCCTACCACCTACCATTGGAAATCGCATGACGAGGACTATCCATCTATGAGGGTTTTGTATACACATGAAGTATTCTTCAACCTCATTTTCCTCAGTCAACTTTGGGCCTCATGACCACACCTCTAGGTTTCTTGTAGACTTCTTCAAAGAATATTCTCATGAGGGCCATGCTTAAAGCTATTCCATAAGGGGACCACTTTGGAGAATTCTTCACTTTTACCCATTTCTTCTAAGGGATTCTAGACTGCTTCTAAAGTTGACATCAATGACAATCAATTTTCCAAAAATATTCCCCTTTGGCATTGATGGAAACACTCATGCTCCCCCTGCGACCAATGCTCCCCCTGTTAGCATGGTTTTGTTCTTTCTCCCCCTTTTACATCAATGGAAAAGGGTAACTCCCCCTAATAACATACCCTCTTCTGACAATATGCTTTTGAACTTTCTCTCATGCTTTTGTTCTTTCTCTCTTCTAGTGAAATTTGTCCATTGGTGCTTCCTAAAGATGTAAATTGTTGACATATAAAAAGAATTCGTACTAGGATTCATTTATCATTTCTTCATATATGATTTCTCTTTCCTTTTCTTCTTAGCAAAAGACATGTAGATCACTGTGGAGAAGAAACTATTCCAATTTTCTGTCAAATATACTCAAATGTCTCTCTTCGGAAAGGTTTAGTGAAGATGTATGCAATATTTTCCTTTGTCCCAATATACTCTAACTTGATATTCTTTTCTATAACCTGTTCCCGCAGAAAGTGAAACTTGATCAGAATATGTTTGGTCTTGGAATGCACCACTAGATTCTTGGAGATACTAATAGAACTGGTATTGTCACAAAATATTGAAATGGGTTCATCATACTTCACTTGTATATCTTGCATGGTTTGCTTCATCCACAGAACTTGAGTACAACATGTTGTTGTTGCAATGTATTTTGCTTCTACTGTAGATAATGATACTGAGTATTGTTTCTTACTTAACCAAGATACCAAACAATCACCCAAATAGAAGGTTTCTCCGCTAGTACTTCTTCAATCATTAATGCTTCCTGCCCAATCTACATCTTTGTAGGTGACCATAGTCATCTCATTTCCTTTTGGATACTAGAATCCAAACTCTGTTGTTCCTTTAATATATTTGAATATCCTCTTTACTACCAGAACATGAGTTTCCGTTTTGGTGTTGATTGAAATCTTGCAACCTGTCCAACTACTTGCATTACATCTATTCTTGAAGTTGTCACATAGAGTAGGTTGCCAATCATCGATCTATGGAGTCTCTGATCTAATTCCTTAGATTCATCATCTTTTTTCAACTTGTAACCAGTCACCATAGGAGTACTTACTGGTTTGCAATATTCCATTCTGAAATTCTTCAACATTTATTTGATGTACTTAGTTTGGGAAATGAAAATTCCTTCATCTAGCTGAGATGTATGAAGACCCAAAAAGAATGTCAATTCACCAAGTAGTGACATTTCAAACTCATTCTGCATGTCTTGGGAAAACTTCTTACTCAACCTATCGTCATCACTTCCAAAGATAATGTCATCCACATATACTTCAATGATAAGTATGCTTCTCCTATCAACCTTTACATAGAGATTACTATCTACATTACCCTTTTTGAATTCTTGTTCCTGCAAATACTTGTCCAATCTTGAATACTAGGCTCTAGGGGATTTCTTGAGTCCATATAGAGATTTATTCAATCTACAAACAATACCTCCTCTTTCTATCAAAAGGAATTCTTCTAGTTGTTCGATGTAGACTTCTTCTTCTAATTCACCATTTAGAAATGATGATTTTACATCTATCTGATGTACTTTGATTCTTTTGGAACTTTCATAGGCCAAGATCATTTTGATTACTTCCATTATGGAAACAAGGCCAAAGGTTTCTTCAAAATATACTCCTTCAACTTGAGCATATCCTTTGCATACTAACATTTCCTTGTTTCTGGTTACTTATCCGATGCAGACCCCCCAACCCACAGGTCGAGATTCGCTCTCAGGATCATTCCAAAACCTCCTCGAGCCGAAGCAACTCCTTTGATTCCCTATTGGAACTGCAAATCTTCGATCCACAGTTCCTTCGTGAAACTCCACCAGTGCATGATATGCATAAGGTGCAAGTTTTCACCTGTTCACGGTCTCTGCACACTACTGTTGCCTTTTTCCCAAAATGGTGTTTTGGGTTTCGGGACTTCGCAAGTCCTGATGTCGAGAGTCCTTGACTCCTCGATCTCCCGATCTCTGAAATACCGAAACGTCGAAATGGTGATCACAGTAATTATCCCCCTAGGCTATACCCTTAGTCCATATTACCTCCCCTCATATGACTGCAACCTTCTTCGAGGTTCATCGACGCAAAGCGCCTGGCTTCCTGTCTTCAAGACTCCTGAAAAGCCAATTTTCGAAATGCCGAAATACTTGTTTCCCATCATTCTCCTCCTTTCACGATTTTGGTTTTTTCGACACCGAAATTCTCTGACCTTATGTCTACAGGATCCTTGAAATGTCGAATTCCGGTATCCCGAAATGCCTCTCCCTAGCTTTTCTCCTCCAGGGGTTTCTTTTCCCCAGCTCTTCGCGTTTCACGATTTTGGAGTTTCCAATGCTGAAATGCTTGGTTCTCCTTGTCCTCGGAACTCCTAAGTTTCCTAAATCTGATATGCCAAAATGATGGCTTCCTCCAATGCTTTCAGACTTTTGTGTTTTGGGTTTTCCCATTGCAAGGCTTCCTCTGCCTTTTCTCTCTTGCACTTCCAGTATCCGAAATGTCGAAGTGACAATATGGCCCTTTTTCACTCCTAGACGAGATCAACGGTCATGATCCACTCCTCGAATCAACGACCCTGATCATTTCAGGGTTTTCCTATGCAAGATCCTATATCTCTCATCCTTAGGATTTTCGAAATCCTAATGGTCGGTATGCCGAAATCTTGGCCTTCGCCCTCGCGACCCAACAATGCTCTTCTGAACATTTTTGGGACTTCACATTTTAGAATTTCGCGAATCCCGTTACACTAATCCTTCACTGACCTCTATACTTCTGGTACCCGAAGTACCGAAGTACCCTCCTGCTACCACATGTCCTCTCCCTGGATGCTTTCGATCCTCTTTTGGATTTCAGGACTCCATGATCCCTGTGGCACAATTCCTATGTCTTCTCGAATCCCTGGAGTCCGAAAACCTCGTGGACTCCCTAATCTCTGCCACGTGTCCTCCTACAAAGGGACGATCCAAATCGTTTTTGGGAATTCGTCGTTGATGAAGTCGAAAGACTCCCCTCTGTGTTTCTCGGTGTTTGAATCCCCGAAATGGAGATCTCACGACACGTGTCCTCCTTCCAGATGGACGTATCAGATTTCTCTCACTATTTTGGGACTTTTTCTATGGAGTGTCCCGACCTTTCGTCATCAGGACCTCCAAAATTCCAATATCCACGCTTGCTTCGGTAATTTTCTCCTCTGCTCACGAGGGTTTAAACCTCGTGCTTCTTCTGACAGATCCAATGGCTATCGACTGCCTAAGTGATATCTAACGGTCCAGATCTACTCCCTTCCTATGCCCTCTCCTGTTGCTATCTGGATGTGGAAATTCAATGGTCTAGATCTTTCCTTCGGCCTGATCCACCGGCAACTATGCTCCCCAATTGAGAATACACTTTCTTTCAACTCCTTGGAAGATTTTTTTTCAAAAGCCAAGGGCTTCAACCTTTGCTTTTCTTCTCTGCGAGTTCTTCCACAGTTGATCTCGCCTACGTATTCGAAGATGCTATCCCTCCTGAGCTTTTGGGATTCTAAACTCTCCAAAGAGTTCCCCCTTTTAGCCTCTACAACCTTTTGTGGCCTTTGTGCATAAAAGCACTCTCCCTCCTGAGCTTGGCCTTCTCTGAAACCTTAAAAGGTTTCCACGACTCCTGCACACCTTGCAGAATCTCTGAATGCTAACTCGATGTTATCTCTTCTGAGCTTCTCCACTACTCAGATCTCTAAGGGGACTTCACCCTTTTCCTTCCTTCTCTTTCATATGGAGAATTTGATGCCCTCCTGGCACTCCTTTGCTCAAGAAAACTTCTTGCTGAGTCTGTAGGGTATTCAACAACCCTGTGAATATCCTTCCTTGGACTCTTCTTCTATTCCAAAACTCAAAAGAGTTCTCTCTGTGCATTCTATGCACCTGCTCAATGACCTCTTGGAAGAGCTCTATAGAACTCCTCAGAGATTCTATCTTCTACTGTGTTTTCATCAACACAGTCTTGCCTTCAAGGTGTTCAGTAACCTTGAGGTCTTCTCCTTGAGTCAATGACTTCGGGTGGTATGCCCTCCTGGAACGTCTTTGTCCAAATTTTGTAGAATTGGAAGTTCTCTCTAAGCACTGGCTATCAGAACCTGCAGTGTTCTGTCACGCCCTCTTAGCATGAAGCCTCAAAGATCCCCTAAACCTGAAATCAAAGAACCCAACAGATAGCAGAACCTATCTGTCCCTGCAAACTCATACTAACACCCATCTACAACATATATTCACAGCATATAAAGAACACATGAAAGCATTCACACAACACAGACAATATATGCAGGAAAAACTTCTCTAGTTTGTATTAATAAAAATGCCTCTCTTTACAAGGTGTTCCTAAGCTCAGACCTTGACAGTGTCTCGGCTCTTTCTTTGTCTCTACCAACTTACCCAAAATGAGATCGAAAAAGGTCTTTTTACATGAGGGGCTCTTCGAGCTCTTCCCTCTATCCTCACCTACCTACTCAATCTACATTGACTTACCAATAAATGGTTGTCTAGTCCGAATCGGAGCTAGATTGCAGCCTTACAACCATTAAAGATACCTACATCTAAAGCCTGCGTATAGTCATGACCTTTTGGCTCTAACAGCCTTACAAATATTAAATGCCCCTAATTCAAATTCAAAATATGAGAGGGATGGTGCCTCTCTTCCTTGAATGCATTGAGTGGGCTGGCTGGCTGGGGCATGGCTAGCGTGGAGAGATGATCCTACATCACTATCCATCTTCGCTTAGTTTTTTTCTGAACACCCATTTTGTACCAATCACATTTTTGTCTTTAGATCTTGGAACTAGATCCCATGTCTCATTCTTCTCTATCTGATTTTGTTCTTCTTCCATGGCCTTGATCCAATGTTCATCATTATTGGTTTCTTGAAATTTGTTGGGTTCAACTGTGGATAATAGTGCTAGGTGTATATGTTATTGTGTACATACCCTTTTTGCTTCCTCTAGTCTATATTCCTACATTTTCATCTCCAATAATTTGTTCTGGTGGATGATTCTTTTGAACATGATGTTTAGGTGTCCTGAAGGGCATCATAAAGTCATGTTGGTCATTTTATTCTTGTTCTACTTCTAGTTTTTTTTCTTCTTGTTCTTGTTCTGCCTCTTCTTCTTTTAGTTCTTCTTTTTCTTCCTGTTCATTAGACTTTTTTCTTTCTTCTTTGATCTTCAACACATCTGCTTCATCAATCCTTACATTTATGCTTTCCACTATTTTTGTGAGTCTCATATTGTAACATTTGTATACCTTGCTTTTGCTAGAATATCCAACCAATATGTCTTTATCAACTAGAGAATCGAATTTTCCAACTCTATCATCTTCTCTTTTTATGTAGCATTTGCTTCCAAATACTCTAAAGTGCTTGACGTTTGTTGGTCTTCCCTTTCGTAACTCATATGAAGTTTTTTCAATGTTACTTCTAAGCATTCCTTTATTCAATATATGAGTGTTTGTGTATACTTATTGTACTCAAAAAAAAATTCTCAACTTCGAATCCTTCAACATGGTTATGGGCATCCTTGTTATGGTTATGTTCTTCCTTTTAACAACTCCATTTTGTTGAGGTGTCCTAGCTGCTGAGAACTATCTTTTTATTCCATGCTCTTCATAGAATTCCATGAATTCTTTTGATATGAATTCACCTCCATTTTCTTATCTTAAGCACTTGATTCTCCAATCCATTTCATTTTCAACCATCTCCTTGAATGTTCTAAAATTTCCAAATGCCTCTGATTTCTTTTTGAGAAAACAAACTGCAGTCACTATTGTATAGTCATCAATAAGTAGCATGAACTATTGTTCTCCATTTAGTTTTTTTTTCTCATTGGTCCACATAGATCAATGTGCACAATTTCCAACAGCTTTGTTGTAGAGTATTCCTTCGGTATGAATTATGTTCTTGTCTTTTTTCCATGTAGACAATGCTTGCACATAGTACTGGACGGTTTTGAAACTTCGGGCATTTCTCTTACTACTTCCTTTCTGCTAATTTCGACCAGATTGTCAAAGTTCATGTGTCCCATTCTTCTGTGCAAAATCCAACTTTCATTTTCCTTTCCCAAGCAACATCTTTCCTTTCCAATCTCATTTAAGATGTATATGTTGTTTGGATTCCTTATTGTTGTAGCCACCAATTTTCACAATCCTTCTTTTTTTATCTTACACTTCTCTAAATAAAATATAAGTCTATGTCCCTAATCACACATTTGACTCACACTCAACAAATTATGCTTCATGTTTTCGACAAGTAGGACATTTTCTACCTTGGCATCCCTACTTCCAAGATTGATTGTGCCTTTCCCTATAGTTTTGGTTGAGTTGGCATTGCCAAATGAAACTGATCCATCTCTTTCTTTCTTCAGAGTTATAAATATGTTCTTGTCACCTGTCATATTCTTTGAAAAACCATTGTCAACATAGTAGTCACTTCTTCTTCTTTGGGCTTGTAGTGCAAGAGAGAATTCCTCAACTTTTAGGTTTGTTATCGCATAGTTTGTAGTTTAGGTCAAAGGCTTAAGGATAGAGACCAAACTTGCATAACAAGAACCTTCCCCACCCAATGCCACCTCAATGGGGAGGTTCTTTCTGCTTAGGGAGGTTAGCCCAGGGGAGACATCCCCGACAACCTGGGGTTTTGAAGAGGCAAAGGTATAAATCTTAAAGTAAAAGTTCCTCCTCACAGGTTACCACCTAGGTCAGATAGTCTAGCTAAACAAACAATAATGAAGTGTATGCCCAAATGAAAACACGTGCCCAGAATAAGACAACAATAATACAGTATATATGCAGGCTATAACTCAATGGGTTAGTACTTCAATGACTATCTGATATCAATTAATAAGCAATGTAAAACAATAGATACCAATGAAGTCAACATTTCATCAATTAGCTATGGAAAAAGCATCAATTCATTAATAACTATCAAGATGATCAAGCCAACAATGCATCCAAGCAACACTTTACTCAATAAATGCTTCAAATCATCATTTAATTGCCTATATTCAACATTTGTTGCATCAATATGAGATAGCCAATTGTGACGTCAGCCCTAATTAGGTTAGTTTGTTAGTTAGGGTTTCAAAATTTAAAGTTTTGAGAGTTGTTTTGGACACTAAGACTTCAACATTGGAGGCTAGAGATCAGTGCCTTAGGGTATATGGAGTCAAACAAGATAAGGGCACAAGGTTTTGAAAGGATGAAGACTTAAAGACAAGAGGGAAGGGTTCTAAAGTGCTGCAAAGGTAGGGCCCTAGAATCAAAACCCTAGGGGAAAGAGGCTCACTACGGTGTTGCTTAAGCAAGGCCTCATGCTCTTTCCTCCTTATTTAAAGTCAACTTGGCAAAACGACTAGCATAAATGAGAAATTTAACTAAAAGATGAAGTGAGAGAAAGTGTTGTAAAGACAAGGCTTTCAAACCCTAGAAGATGATGGCCAAAGGTGTAGATAACCTAGGCCTAGGACGTCACCCTCTTTCAACCTATAAAATTCAATGCTAGCTTAAGGGAAGAAGCAAGATGAGTGTAGCAAAGGCTAGGCTCAATCCTTCTTCTTCAATGGCTGAAATATTTCTCTCTAAGGGGACATGAAACAAGGACCTACTTGTGTGCTTG
>SNQJ01S0053705.1:28284-45730 GCA_010110895.2 Picea sitchensis
GCTATTTAAGGACATTTTTAGCATGAAGCATGTAATCTAACTATTAAGTGGGTGTGAGAAGTAATCTCAACCATATATCACTTTGAATATTAGAAATAGATTATAAAGCATGATTATAAAAGAAAGGTTGGGGTATAGGAGAATTCACTTGTGTTGAGGGAGTCGACACACTCAGGAGACTCTTAGTGAAATGCCAAGATAAGGGGACCTTGGTGAGAGACCAAGGTGAGGATATTTGGTGAGATGCCAAGATCAGGAGACTCTTGGTAAGATTCCAAGAGCAAGAGACCTTTGGTGAGATACCAAGGTTGAGTATCTTTGGTGACATTCCAAGATTGGGATCTTTGGTGAGATGTCAAGATTAGAGATAGAAAAGAAGGAATTTTTCTATATGGAGTGTAGAAGTAGAGAAGGAATTTTACTTACACTAGAGTTAGGATATCTCACAGGTTGGGTGAAGAGAGTATTTATTTTTCATATGAGATGATATATAATCGATGTTTTATTACAATGATGGGTGTTTCATATATATAGAACATATGGTGACCATATATGAAAGGATGTGTCCCTTGGATAATAAATAACTACTTATTTATTATATATATTTATACTAAACTGGCCTCCACAACAAACACAACTTTTCACTTTTTACTTTTCACATTGTGAAGACTGACCATAGTTACAAAATTCAAGACTCCCTGTTAAATAGGAATGTATTCATAATCATATGCAATTTGGTTGTCATATGATCACTCCCTCTTAACTAGGAAGGTATTTATCATCATCTGCAACATCAGTAGAAACCTTCCATATGATATGGGAGGATGTCTTCTCGATGTTTTCCAAACATCAACAGTCCCTCTCAATGAGAGAGCCATTCTTCATCATTCCATGCATGTCTCTGTAGTATAAAATCTTCTCCCTATATTCATGATGCATGTCTATTAGTTTTGGGAGATGTATCTCTCCCAAAAGAACCGATGGGAAACTCCCTCTGGGGCTCTCCCTCTGAGCCAATCGACTCTCTCTAATATCAAGATCACCCTGGATCCACATGTGATAGCATCTAACATCTTGAGTCTTTATTATTCCTTGTCAAATTACCATGACTAGGACAAATACCACACCCAGGTCATTCACCACAAGTACACCCATGAGAGTGAATTTTAACCCAATGCTAACTGACACATGGAAAGCACCTCAAGTCCATATTCTTCATTGTCATGATCAAGGAAGGATTATGCCTAGGCCCATTTACCACAAGTACACCTTTGTGATAAATGTATCCTATATCCCTTGGTCTGCAACCCAATCTAGGAGAAGGTTCACCTGATGCTTACTTGGGACATTCACCATAGGTACACCCATGTGGGTGAATGTCTACCTGATGTTTCCACACACTAGAGGAACACTAGCACATTGAGTCTTCTGTTCTTTGAAGACTACATTTGGGCCATTCACCACTGGTCAAATCACCATGACCAATCCTGGGAGAATGTTTACCTGATGTTGAAACATCAACTTCCACAACATAGTCTGTATCCTGACACATGGCACATCATACAACATCAACTATCTGAGCCACACTCTATTTGATTAATTTGGGCATGATGTTGCATGTATCAAGTTTTGTAAACTCAAAAAGTATGTTCCTAGGCTACAATAACCATTCTTCTTAATCTTGTCACTAACTATGACACAAGAAGAATGTTCATCCTGTATCTCCCCACTCTGGTCACCACTATGAACTCAGGGAGAAGGACCACTCTTCCCACTCTGGTCACTACTGTGAACTTAGTAAGAGTGTCTGCCCTATACCATTCTCCCCACTCTAGTCACTACTATGAACTCAAAGAGAAGGACCACTCTCTCCACTGTATCATCTCTAAGTCATGCTAGAATGATGAAAATGCATCATATCTAAGTTGTATTGGCATGATGTGGAGTATTATCTACATCATCTCTAAGTCCTACTAGCATCATGCGAATGCATCATATCTGATTTTTACTGGCATGATGTAGATCGGTTCCTCTTCATCATCTCTAAGTCGTACTAGCATGGTGTCAATGCGCCACCTCTAAGCTATACTAGCATGATGTGATTCATCAACATCATCTCTAAGTTGTACTAGCATGATATGATTATGGACATATGTATCATATCTAAGTTATAATAGCATGATGCACAAGAATCATATCTAAGTTGTACTAGCATGATACAAATTAGAACTCCCCCTCAACCAAGGGAGCAATCTCCACAAGTCCCAACTTGTCCCTAAAGTACACAAACTTCCTTTTGGACAAGAGCTTCGTCATAATATTCACTATCTTCTCATCGGTGGAGATATACTGGAGTTTTACTTCTCCCTTATGGACTCGGTCACGAATGTAATGGTACTTGATCTCAATGTACTTCGACCAGTCATGGAACACCGGGTTCTCTGAAAGCTTCACACATCTTTAATTGTCACATAATATCATGGTCGAATCTGACACTTGATAAAAATAGTCCAAAAATCAAATTACAGAGCCATATTTCTTCCGTACAAGAATCACATGTTGCAATGTACTCTGCCTCTGTAGTGTTGAGTGCCACAAAATTTTGTTTCCTACTAATCCAATATATCATGGCTGAGCCCAAACTGAAACAGGTACGATAGGTACTCTCTCTGTCATCTGCACTCCCTTCCTAATCATATTTTGTATAGGGTTGGATCAATCTCATTAGAATCATAAGAAGACAGACTTAGTTTCTTCAGGTTCATCACCATGGGAGTGGTCATGGACTTACTGTCCATCCTCCCAAATATCTGGAGGATAGTAATAAAAAACTTCCCTTGACCAAGGAAGATCTCACTTTCCTTCTGCCATACTTCTAATCCCAAATAGTAATGCATTAAACCAAGATCCTTTATTTTGAACTCAGAGGTCAATTCCCTTTTTCATTGAAGCAAACTTTGTTTGTCTAGTTTGCCTCACTGGTTTCTCCCTCTTTCCAGGAGAACCCTATTTCCATGAACCTTCTTTTGTATATCCATATACTACGTTGTTGGCAAAAAGAGATGAACGAAATGTTGGCAAAAAGAGATGAATGAAATCACCCACAACAACCATTGAAGCCTTAGAGTGAAATTCACAAAATTTATGTTGGCTATGGTAGTGTTTGGAAATGATCAAGTTTACTTTACAACCCTTGGTGTAGCATTTCTCAAGTTTAATTTACAACCCTCGGCTTGGCATTATGGTATCTACGATCTTGCAAACAGTTTGATCCTACCAACTACCAATTCCATGCACAACTTAACATGCGACATCTACCACAAAACAGAGCATCCCACCCCTCCGCCCTTGGACGAGTTATGGGTTCAAACCACCTTATTTCTCGTATCGAACTCGAATGTCACCATATTCACATTCCCCTTCACGTACATGTTTTTGATAGAATTCAAATCCTTCTGTCCCCTTCTTGCAACAATGTATTGATGAACACCATAATGAGTCGACGAAGCTTCAATATGATTATTCTTGATGGAGAAAATTGATTCTTAGGTTAGAGAAATTGGGACCAAGGGTGCCCCAATTACACTGAGAAGCAACTGCACATTGGTCCTTCTGCAACCTAAGATGTGCATGGAAGCCTTTCCCAACTGGGATTTCATCCAGTGCTTCATGTGGTACCATGAATTATTCTTTGCATACATTGAAATGCACATCTCTTTAGGAACGGGCACTTACAAGACAGTTTCTAGCCCAACATCCTTCCTGTCATCGATATCGCTCAACCTAGATGAGTTCCTCATGGCCTCATAGTCTTGACCTATCCCCGATAACATAAAATATAATTGTACCTTGAAGGAAAGATGGAGCTCCTTTTGTTAAACTTACATTACTCTCCACCCTCACCTACAAATCCATGGGTCGTCACTGACCATTTTCCACAAGCGGTCATCAAAACAAAAACGATATTGTCATGCTCTCCAAAACCAAAGGCAGAAGAATATTTAACAACGTCAACATTTGCTTAAAATACACACACACACACACCTCTCATGGCTTCTCATTCAAACATGTTGTTACGTTGGAGTAGACTAATTCATCTTTCTCCATCTTTTTCAATTTTCCATGGCCAAAACCATAAATTTCCATAACCATGTTCTGTTGAATTCATTCGGGAAGAAAAAAATAACATTTACTACAACATCAATTGGCTCGTTGTTACATCACCCATTTCGTAAGTCTGATTATATCTACCATCATTCCTCTTTCGTCTTCGGTAGACTTAAATATTGCATCGAGAAAATAAGACGAGAATGGCAGATCTATGGAATGATGATAATGATGGTTGTGATGACGATGGTGGTGCTTCCCACTATGTGAATTATAATCTATTCCATGGCAATTACAGTTCTCTATGATTTTCAAAATCAATATTAGCAAAAACTACCATGTCAGTGCTCGCTAGGTTTCCAAGGAAATTAGGTCAATGATCCAGGAAATTAGGTCAGAAAATCTTCACACAAAACTCAAGCTATCTCTCTCATTTTCCTAGGCCCTCCTGTTAGGGATTCAATCCCAGTCCCACTCTCATACCATGTTTATTTTTCATATAGATGATATATAATCAATGCATTATTATAATGATGAGTGTTTCATATATATAGAACATTTGGTGACCATCCATGAAAGGATGTGTTTGTTGGATAATAAATAACTACTTATTTATTATATATATTTATAC
Organism: Picea sitchensis; assembly: GCA_010110895.2. Taxonomy (NCBI): domain Eukaryota; kingdom Viridiplantae; phylum Streptophyta; class Pinopsida; order Pinales; family Pinaceae; genus Picea; species Picea sitchensis. The sequence continues at coordinate 33,023 of SNQJ01S0053705.1, forward strand.
TAAACTGGCCTCCATAACAAACACAATTTTTTTATTTTTTATTTTCACATTATGAAGATCGACCATAGTTACAAAATTCAACAGAGATTTCATCCAAGTATTGATGAGAGGATTGAGTCACAAAGGATCATGATTCAAGATCTTGATAGGTGGAGAAGGAATTTCATCTAGAGGTCATACAAGTCAAAGAGGAGAGTGAGAAGAAGTAGCCACAAGTGGATTTTAGAAGACATAAGACACATGGAAAAGCAGATTCATATGTAGCTTGTCGTATGGGATTTGCGTACACATCCATGGGTCTCAGAGGAGACAGGTGTAGATATCTGCGGGTCAGAGAAGGGAAAGTCACGGATGTCCATGGGCTAGAGAAGGGAAAGTCGCAGATGCATTAGGAAACATGTTGGTACAAAGCCATACAGAAGCACATGAGTTTCCAGGTTTGTCTACAGTGTATAATTCTCTTAGTGGACCATTTTCCTTATTACAGGAGCCCTAGATTGACCTTAATAAAATCATTATTGGACTAGTTTTCCCTCCAGGGTTTTTTCCAAGGGTTGTTCACCCAGAATTCTTGGTGTTCCTATGTGCTTGGTTTGGTTTCATTGTTTATTATTCCCCTTCATGTTTAGTTGAGTAACCTAGTTGTGCTTTGATTTAGTAAATACATGTTTCTTGGAATTAACTGCCTGGTGCTAGGTTGAAGGGAAATCTCAGCATGGTATCAGAGCATACCAAGGGTTGAATCCACTTTAGAAAATCAACAACCAAACTCTCTCATCCATCTTCTACTCCTAATGGTGACAAAGAAGAAAAATCCAAAAATAAGAAAACTAGTGACAAACATTGCAAATTTTGTGGGAAAGATGGTCACGTGGAGTCGAAATGTTTTAAAAACATGGAAACCTTAGAAGCAACAATAAAGAAGAAGAAAATTAGTATTGATTATTTTTCTTCTTCTTCTCATGGACATGCACTTTTTTCTTTTGGTTTCTCTTATGCAACATCTACTTCTTCTTCTGATGAGTGATTTATTGATTATGGAACATCTTATCATATGGCTAAGGATAAAGCTTTATTTTCTGCTCTTAATTAATGTAACACCAAGAAAATATTTGTTGGTGATGATATATCTCTTAGTGTTGTAGGTTCTTGAATAGTTCAGGTAGATAATGGTTATTTCAATGATTTATTATGTGTTCCAAGTCTTTCCTACAACCTTTTATCAATCTACCAAATCACTCATTTAGGTGAAGGTAAAACCATAGATTTTTCACCTTACCAAGTTGTAATAAAGGATTTAAAGCATCCTAAGAATGTCCTCACAACTGGAATTGTTGATGATATTACTAGGTTGTACAAGTTTGAAAATTTTGGGTCATCATCTTTTCCATTAGTTTTTGTTTCTCATAGCGATGACTTGAGGAAACTTTAGCATGAGAAGTTTGGTCATGTAAACTATCACTCATTTCATCAACTATGTAATCAACACATGGTGACTAGTTGTAATCTACCCCAAATTTCTCAAATAAAAAAAAAATATTGTTAGGGGACATTAATGTCCCTTGAATCTCCAAAATGTTTGTGACACAGAGATAATCCATTATATATATATCTTATTCCTTTATTGTATGCATAACAATTTTACTTCTCGGTCCTTATCCATCTTAAAGGCCGAAGGAGATTTAAACTCCACTTGTCTCTTATTGTTATATTTCCTTATAGCGTCGTTATTGGATTATAAATCACACACTTATTTGTATTGAGGAATTCGGTGACCATGTCCATCATATCCCTTAGAATAACCACTAAGTCTATGTCAAGACATGCTATCCACATTAAATCATGTAATAGACTACGTTATACAATATGTGGGCACTCTAAAAAACATGGACACAAGCTCAACACATTGTAGACATAGTGTTGAGCTAGGAGACATAAGTCCTAAGCACTAGGATTTAAATTTACCCATAATCCATATTGCTTTATCATAGTGCAGCGAAAATTACCTATACATAATGTTAGTAAACCTACCCAACTATTAACATAGTTTTCTCATTCTAGGGTTAGCTCTAGGATTAAACGTGACCTAGCATTCAAGTGGTTCAAAAACTGTTTTATGGTGGATGACAGGTCGAGTCTGAGCCTACTCTGTGATAGCCTGTAGGAATTTACTCTTGGCATGGTCCATTAATGGTGAAGCATGTCCCGTAACTTCCAGAACTGAAACTTAGGTGAAAACGCCCAACGTAGGCTCACCACCTCCCTGGACTTCACATGGAAGTGGTATGGGGAGTATCAACCGCTATTACTCCTCTAGAGAGGACCTCGAGGTAACACTTGTTCTTCGTTCTTGACCCTTTAGTCTGTAACACAAAACTACCTCTACGTTGTATACTACCGATGATTTGGTAAATCTCGACTCTGGTGGGTGATGGAAGGAGGCAACACACCTCCGTGGTTCTCTATGCGCAAGGTAAGTAAATGTTTTGTTGATTCTGTTCTTTGTGAGAAGTATTCTGTGAATTGAATTCTCTGTCTGGTGCAATGTAAATGATTGATAGGTTCAAAGTAAATAATTGAGGGGTTCAATGTACATACTTCATGTTTCTTTCTTTGTTAGAGGGTTGACAATGCATGACAGTTGCACCTCTGTATGCATTTTCTTCCCAGGATTTCCACCGGGTTTATGGTTTCCTTTGTAAGTTGGGTGAAAAAAACCTTTAGATTTATTTGCTCAGGTTTGAGATTATTGTATTTTCCTCTTGATTGGTTGTTAGTATTCAACCCTATAATCGTTTATGGTCCCTTCCCAGTCAAACCGTGGCCCGAATCGTTAATATAAAATTGAACCCTCTGATTTTCTCATTTCCTTTTATTCACCGTTCCTATCACTTGTATTATTACACTCTGGAAGTTGTCCAAAGATTTCAAAGATTACTATGCTGGTTGATGTTATTCAGACTTGATTGTTTAAAACTCAGTAGGAAAATTTCATAATTTGCATTTTGTACATATATAGTAATATTAACATGATCTTATTCATCTAGCAACACACTTGTTTGTATCTTCTGGTTGTAAATAATTTCCTTTGTCGGGAAGAATCGTGGCTTGTTCCCACGACCACCTCGGCAACATCCTTCACTTGATCTCTCGTCTGATATAGTTATGATATTAAGTTTCTTACGAAAGGCCTTGCCTGTGTCGATCACTCTGCACTAGAAAAAGAGAGGATATCCTTGTTTAATCATCTGTTGAGTGTATGCAGAATGAAATTCGTAGGGTTCAAACACATTTTTGCACAGTTAGACTTTAACCTACGGATTTGGTTCTTACTGTAAATTTCTATGTACTCATACTTTCGTATTTTACTTTTTTGTAATAATGTTTAGATTTAATGATCCCTCTATTGTGAATTTACTTAGGTCGCATATTGTGTGCCTCTCTGAATGCTTATTAGTTTAATAATTATTCATTGTGATTGTTACCCCAAATCATAAATTCCAACTGTGTGATTACGGGGAATTAGATGATAGTTCTATTTAATCGTTGACCTTGCCACAATCGACTCCTCCCATTTATTTGGTCCTCTACACAAGGTTTGGAGAATTATTATTATGTTCTTCCTGCTTTATCACTCTATGCACGGTCCGATACCTGGTTTGACTTCTTTGCTTATTGTCGCTTCCTCTATTTTACAAATGAAAAGTTCTATGCACGGATATATGAAATTAATGATGGGCCCTTTCTATTTTGTGAGGGTACCCATCAGTCGATTTTGGGTCCACTCCTCCTCCTCCTGGATCATGGACACATTTTCTCACAACTAACCAAAGGTGAGTTGGTTTTTATCGGGACTCAAGCTAAGTTTTTTTCCTTAGCTTATTATTTTGTTTGATTTCCATAGAATTAAAATGCTAGCACAATTATTGAACCATCATTTACTTCTTTTTTAGGTTGTGCAAGCTGGTGTAATCGGTTGAAGGAAGCATCTTACCTAGAAAGGTATTCGAGTTCCATGTCCTTCCTTTCCCGATCTATGCGCGCATTAACTTCAATTACATACAGATTCTATGTATACTTTCTTAGAGATATGTTTACAATACAAGAGGTTGTGGAGTTTTTGGTCTATGGTACTCCAACTATAATATTTTGAACAATGATCGATTGAATACAATGGTTTCTTTTTGCAAGATACTTTGAATTCTACTAAATCATTATATTTCTATGGTAATAAGGAATGTATTCAGACTGTTATTCTTTCTATCTATTCTTTGCGGTGTTTGTGTATGTACAACAATTCAATNTGTATACTTTCTTAGAGATATGTTTACAATACAAGAGGTTGTGGAGTTTTTGGTCTATGGTACTCCAACTATAATATTTTGAACAATGATCGATTGAATACAATGGTTTCTTTTTGCAAGATACTTTGAATTCTACTAAATCACTATATTTCTATGGTAATAAGGAATGTATTCAGACTGTTATTCTTTCTATCTATTCTTTGCGGTGTTTGTGTATGTNCACACACACACACATATAGTTAAATATCTATGTACAACCATCACATTTCAAATAAACAATAATTCGAGTATCATTTCACTATGATAATCCATAGTAAAACATGGTCATACAGTCCCTTAAGAATTGATTTCACTTATGTATACATAGTCAACATGTTCCTAACAAATAATAACCATAAATATAACATTGACAAGGAATACAAGTTGAGATACATATCTGAAACTCAATGCTAGAATACAAATGGAACATCCGCGTTCCACCCAACCATAGAACAGAACAACCAAGTTCACTTGTCCTTCTCACCCCCCTAGCCTAACCATGAGTCCATAAGGGCAAACTGAATGATCCTCCTTAGCTATAGTCACCATCCATAGATCAAAAAAATCTTTTGCCTCACACTAATAGTGTTCATAACAACAAACTGATTTATTTTTCCAACATACTAAGCAACGTCTTGGCTCCTCCATATGTTGTTAAAATATGCATCCTTGTGCCTAGGTCTTTCCTTCCCTCCTTGGGTAAATTCACAACTTTACAAATCCCTGATTTTTAGGGCCTGCTAGTGGTCAAATTCCACTTCTTCCACTTGTAAAAATCATCCTTGAGGTAACTCAAACCTATTCCCCACTCATGGAGTCATGGTCAACTATTTTTAACCTGGTTGTTCCATTTGTCTTCCAACATTTAATTTATTAAAAGTTTGTCTTACACATGTGTCAAAATAAAAGAGGATAGTTGGGCAAGTCAAATATTTTCTCAACAGTCATCAAATAATTAATTACAATAATCAAAATTCCAAATTCGGATTTGCCATAAATGGCAAATAATTTTCAAATCTGAATTTTCCAAACACGAAAGTTTATTTGAAAGTTCACTTAGAATTTAATATTCTAAAATTTGAGGATATTACACTAGTCTTCCTCTTGTTTCTTGTATATATTGTGTTTGTGTCGGTTGTGTTCTTGAGAAACATCATCGGGACAATTTTGACAAACCTGCTTCTTGGCATGCCTTGGCCCCTTCGCAGCTTGTACGCAGTGATTTTTGTGGTCCTCTTTATTTTCCTTCTTTTCCTAGGTGCAAGTATTTCCTAACCTTCCTTGATGACTTCTCTAGACGCACTTGATTTTATTTATTAAAACATAAGATTGAAGTTTTTGACAAGTTTTTGGCCTACAAGGCCCTTGTAGAAAAACAATCTAGACATCAACTTCGACGGTTAAGAACAAATAATGGAGGCGAATATGTGAACAATAAATTTACAAGTTACTACATTGCACATGGAATTTAGATGCAACATATTGTTCCATATATACCAAAACAAAATGGTGTTTCCGAGAGAAAGAATCGCACATTAAAAGAAATGAATAATTGTATGATCCAATCTAAAGGATTAAGTCTTCATTATTGGGTAGAATCCATCAATTGTTTAAATTACATAATAAATCACACTCCCACAAAGGCTCTAAAAAATATAACCCTAGAAGAAGCATGGACTAACATTAAGCAAGATGTAAGCCACTTCCATGTATTTGGTAGTGTAGCATGGGCTCACATTCATGATGAGAAAAGTAAAGCTTTGCATCCTAAAAGTGAGAAGTGTATTTTTTTTGTTATTCTAAAGACGTCAAAGGTTAAATTTTTTTTCAATCTCACTCTAATGAAATTGTTATTAGAAGAGATGTTAAATTTAAAAAAAAAATCTTGGCCTGCAAGCCCAATTCGGTGTTTGTGCCATCTATGACCTATGAGCCATCTTCATCATTTATGTCATATTTTGTTCATATTTTGGCTTCTTCTTCTTTAGATGATGATAGTGAGGATGAAAATCCACCTTTTCCTACTCACCTTCCTTTAGACGAGTCCATTGAATATGAAATTGCACCAGTACCACCACTTCCCATATGGGTCCATTCAACTTGATAAGTAGTCGGTGATCTTTTCGATGATCTTTCATATCAGCGTTGAACACGTTCACAGTTCTAGCGAGCCTCTTCTCTTTTGGATCAAGTTTTAAAGAATCATGATCTAGAGACATTTGCATAAGATTTAGGTCATCCATATTGGGATACAACAATGAATGAATAATATTGTTCTTTAATGGAGAACGATACTTGGGATATTGTACCTCTTCTAAAAGGAAGAAAACTTGTTAGATGTAAATGGGTCTATAGAACTAAGTATGCATCAAATGGAAGTGTTGAAAGACACAAGTCTCGATTAGTTTCCAAAAGATTCTCTCAAGTTGAAGGCATTACTGAGAAATCCATATTGACATCATAAAGGGATGAAGTCAAGACTGAACATAGACATCCAGTTGGGATATTACAGTCGTTGCCCATTCCATAATGGAAATGGGAGGTAGTCATAGTTGATTTTATTACCAAGCTTCCCATAACAATGAAGCAACATGATTCCATCATGGTAGTGGTGGATAAATTGACTAAGGCTACACATTTTATTCCAGTGAAGACTAATCACAAGGCAATGAATATTGCAGAGATATACATGAAATAATTTGCTAGGCTACATGGAGTGCCCAAGGAAATAGTTTCAAACAAAGATCCCAAATTCACATGCAATTTCTAGAAAGGTTTATTTAAAGGAATTGGGACAAATTTAAATCTTAGTACAACATCTCACCTAGAATCAAATGTGAAAACATAGAGGACTAACAGAATAATTGAAGACATGCTTAGAATATATGTGATGGACCACACATCCAAGTGGGAATACTATATCCATTTAGTTGAATTTGCTTACAATAGGAAGTGTAACACACCAGTGAGCCGGGATAACCCAACAAACATAACTATTATTGGACCAGATTAATTAAAAGAAATGGAAGAGAAAATGACAAAGATCAAGAAAAATTTAAAGGATGAATAGGATAGGAAAAAGATTTATGTAGACAAGAACAGGGTTTTCATAGATTTTAAAGTGGGAGAACATGTATTTATAAAAGTGAACGTGAAAAGAAGTTCACTAAGATTGGGTTTCTGCCCAAATGTTGGTAGCAAGATATTGTGGGCCTTTTGAAATCTTAGAGAAGATAGGGCCAGTTGCATACATTATAGATTTTCCTGCATCCATGATAGTCCATAATGTATTTCATGTGTCCTTATTAAAGAAATATGTTCTTGAACCTGACCACATAATTGATTGGGTTGTGATCTAGGTGGAACACGAAGGAGATTTTTGGGCGGAGCCAGTGCGTATCCTGGACTGAAAATTCAAAGTTCTTAGGAACAAATCTATTAGCCTGGTAAAGGTCCAATGGACCTACTATGGTATTAAATATGCTACATGGGATCATTAAGAGACCATGCAGGAGGAATACCCGCAAAATTTTGTCAATTTTGAAGAAAACAAAAGCTAAAATACAAGACTCCATTTTTTGAAAGCTAGAGTTCTGGAACCACATCTCGGAGTCCTATCCAAACTCTAATTAGGGCCTTGATAAAATAATGGTACAACCAGATGGACTGAGGGAAGTGAAAGGGGTACATTCCTTGGGTCAACAGGTTGAGAGGAATAAAAGATTATGGCTGGAACTGCTGCTAGAGTTGTGAAATTGTGAATTTTTTTTTCTTCTAAATATTGTGATGCAAATATGTATATGTATTTCAGCAGTGTTGTGCATCGAGGACAATGCACAATTGTAGGGGAGGGAAAATGTAACGTCCCCGCTATAATATCTAGTTTAATTAATGCATAATGTAGATATAGTGTATGGTTGTGGCCAAGCGATGTACATGTGAATTGCATTTCTCAATTTTAATAAATAAAATGTGATGTCAGTTGCTAAGGTACATGTATAGAGATGGGGGTTGATTAATCCATAGGAGAGGAAGGGTCTAGAAAGGGGGGTTTATCCATGAGTTTAATTCACAAATTCTTTTTCTTGATTTTAATGTTTTGAGTGGACCTTATTTTTTTCTATTGATTGTTCCCAAATCCAATAATTGAATTCTTATAAGAGGGTGGGTGTGAGGAGTCACATCCCATAGTTATTGGGAGCATGGGGTTGAGTGAAATTAGTTTGGGGATGAGTGTGGATCAAGAAAACAACAAAGGAGATGAAATTTATATGGCCAGAGGGGGATGTTTTAAATAGTCACGTTTTTGCATGAACAACAAGCAAAGAACATAGGAGAAGAGCATTGGAGCTAGAACTACAATGGAGGGAGAATTATGGAGAATTTTTCAAGTTGAAGACTGAAGAAGCAAGTTGTTAGGCTTGCAGAAGAACTGATTTGTCCGGCCTAAAAAGTGAACTCCTATGAGAGTTGTACTGCAACAACAATTTATTGTTGTTGTTTCCTGGTAGTGATTTCCCTTGAATTACCAGTAGTGAGATACATGGTTACATGTGCTAGATAGACTTTGATATATGAATGGGATGCTTGGTGAATTGAGAGTAGTGAAGGGGTACATTCCTTGGGTTGAGAAAGTTGAGAGGAAGAGATATGGAGGAAATTTTGTATAGTTGTAGGAGAATGCCAGTGGGTTGTGGGATTATTTGAGTTGTGAGTGGACAGTGAGAGAAACCCTCCTTTGTGGATTCCTAGCCCAGCTCGAGGGTGACTTGTTGTTGACATATGGAACAACAAGTCTATGGTTGGATGGAAGATCTATCTATTATAGCGTCATTTGACACCACACATGCTTATGCTGACTTATTGGCCTCAACTACATCCCTTTCCCTGCTTGCAGAACCAAAATCCCCCTTTCCTCCTAAAAAATACTCTAAAAACCATAATTTTGTTGATATACGCAACTATCCTTAAAGCATCTCGCGTACGTACACCCCTTGCTAGTTAGCAACCCATGTACATGTTAATTTAGATTAAAAAAAATAAATTTGACTTTTCGAGCAGAGTTGATGGGTTCCCTAGATTCCTAACCTTCTATGGCCTATCCATAACTACTCCAATTGTCAAAAAGGAGTATAAATTAGAGCCTTGGGGTGGAGGAACTTGGAGCTCGATTTCAAGACTGTGTCACAATGATTATAGTTTGTAACCAACTTTTATGTTGTTCATAATAAAAGATCTCTCGTTCTCATCCAATTTCATGGGTTGATTCATGTTTCTAATGTATTTTACATACTATGATTTGAATCTATTATGAAAGTTGTAATGATCATGTTTTAGTTAATTATCAGATAACTACCTCTTTGCAGTTGCTTGTCTCTTTGTGTACATGAGATTTCAAAGGATTGGTGTGGAAGAGTGTCAAAGTAAAATTCTTCACGTAAAATTGATATCAAACGTTGAAGTCTAGGTTTGTTCTCTTCTCTTTCCCTTGAAAGTTAGTTATTATGAAGTAGTTATTCTCAATTGATTGCTTGACTTGAGTCTGAGAGTGGTCTTTTAGGGTATCACTCAGTTGTGGCCCTAACCCATATCCACAAAACATTGTTTTCCATAACAGAATTGGCGACTCCACTGAGGATTCTCCTTTTTTGGGTCATTAGGGGTTCTTGTAGTTTGTATTTCTCTTGAACTTTTTTATGTGTCTTTGACCATTATTTAGTAGTCTCTTTATTTTTTTAATCCTTCCCGAGTCTTCCAAGCCCTTTTCTCTCAAGTTTGATGCGTTTTTACTGAGTGTACACATTTTCCTTTTAGCACAAATGCGTACATACATGGATTTCCTCGAACATACTCCTGTACATACACTTCTTGTTAGAGAGACAATTGCATACATAAAACAAAAGGGGGGGGTTTAGAGTATTTTTGAGAAGGAATGGGGGATTTTGGTCATGAAATTAGGGAAAGAGATGTAGCTGAAGCCAATAAGTCATCACAAGCATGTGTTGTGTCAAATTATGCTATAACATCATCCTAAATATCTATTTGCACAACTATTTTAAAAATATAAATGCTTATCTATTTTTTTGAGTTGTTTTATGAGTTTAACTGTTGTGTGTTTTACTCTATGTATGAGAATGAATTATATGTTGATGTGATGAATTTACTAGCTACATTAATGTTAGTTTAACATGTTGTAGCTGCATTTAAATAAGAGTATCAATGAATGCTTAAATCTATGTGTTTTCCTATAGCTGGTAAGCTACAATATATGTTAGCATAAAATTTTATTTTTATGTGTATTCCGCGTGTAATGAACCTTAGTCAAGATAGGGATCATTACATCTGATACCACTTGTTAAGTACCAAATATCTACAAAATAAAATCACCACACAAGATACAAAGAATAATGTAGAAAATCTTTTTTATTAGTATGAAACCCTTAGGGTAGAGAAACACCTTACAGTTGATCCTTTTAAGGAAGGGATCACTCATGTTCACTTGCTTCTTCGAGGGGGAAACCTCCCAATGAGCTACACTACAAATACAATATTTCTCTAGCGTGCCCATTACATTGTTTACACCCCTTTATATAATATTACATACCACCTAAGAATATTATAGAGGAGGAACCTTCTAGTAGGTACAACCTTCTAGTAAACCCTCTTACATTTATTGTGTTCACACTAGGCCTTATTCACTAAAAGTGGCCTCCATACATAACATTACATGTCAACTATTATTCCCCTTGGGTACCTCCCTAGGTACCCCATATTATCCCCCTAGCTACACTACATAGAGAGATTTTTAAATTTAGATTCAATTTAGAGGGTTTGAATGAATCATTCATAGAGGCTCTGACAATTATATGAAGACTATGATAGGTAAAATATAATGTGCAGATGTAAGCAAATATTTATAGCAGTAAAGATATAATAATGCCTCCCTCAAAATTTAGCTTTGAAAATGTTAGTCCCTAGAATCTTCAGGGCACAAGGGTGGTGAACAAGAGGGCTTGAAGCCGCCATTACAACAATATACTTATCATGAGCTCATAACATGTCACTTACGAAAATTAAACCTTGGTGGGGAGGATAATAATCTCGAGATAAACCCAATTAAGAATCCATGTGTGATATATTTACGAAAAAAGTAATACTATCTCCATATAATTTTTAAATGTTATTCTCATTTTAATCAACAACTAGTCTCTCTCTGTCTCTCTCTTTATGTGTGTATAAACCTTCCTTCAATCTCTATAGGATATTCCCCTTTTAAGCAAACATGTTTTTTTTTTTTTTTAATAATGATATTGAGTCATTTTACATTCACATATAACAACCTTATGATCTTAGTTCTCAATGCATAACCAAAATTTATAACAACCTTATGATCTTAGTTCTCAATGCATAACCAAAATTTAAAACAAAGATTTTTTTTTAAATAGCCTAATGATATAACAACCTAATGATCTTAGTTCTCAATGCATAACCAAAATTTAAAACAAAGAATTTTTTTAAAAACAATGGTATATAAAGCAAGATTACAAGATTGGGTGCTTTTTTTTTTGAATGGATAGCCATCTCATTTGCATTTATTATAAAAAATTGTCTATATAGGCTAAGAGATTAGCATCTTCCGTTATAATTAGTCATTCCATTTCGTCTCACGTCTAATTTTCCAAATCAGCGGAATTAATTTATTTTGTGTTATCCAGAAATCGAATATTTGCTCGTGCAAGTCCACACAACTAGATAGATGGATAAATAAATTATTATATATATCAATATAGTTGGAAAAAACATTCCTGATATAGTTAACATTTTTAAAATAATTAATGCGACTTTAAAAATAGCTAAAAATTATTAATTTATAAATAAATTGTCCCATGCACATAATGTCTAACAACATATATGATTAATTGTAAAACAAAAGTTTATTCAATTGTATTTTATTTTATTTTCGGAAAACGGTTGAGTTGATATACGTGAAACATTTCATGCCGTACGTATATTAAATCGAAATCATTTAGTCTTTTTAATAATAGAAATGGCTTACCACTCAACTACTAAGTGACAATAATTTATAATTCCATACAATCATTAAATGGAAAATAACTTGACAACTAATCACAGGGGACCACTAACGATTAGTTGTTAAAAGCAGTCAAAGCGAAAACGGATTGTAACGAATCTGCGTGACATCTATATTTTATTTTATGGACTTGTGTGCAGTTGTTGATATCTTGAATAAAGTTATATTAAAATTTAATATATTCATAAATAATGATGATGGATGTATAGAGACTTTTAAGGCTTATAAAGTGTAATTAAATAATAAATAATATGTTATATTAACATTTAATAT
>SNQJ01S0053705.1:50893-64405 GCA_010110895.2 Picea sitchensis
TGATAATTAACTAAAACATGATCATTACAACTTTCACAATAGATTCAAATCAAAAGATGTAAAATAAATTAGAAACATGAATCAACACATGAAATTAGATGAGAACGAGAGATCTTTTATTATGAACAACATAAAAGTTGGTTACAAACTATAATCGTTGCGACATGGTCTTGAAACCGGCCTCCAAGTTCCTCCACCCCAAGGCTCTAATTTATACTCTTTTTTGACAATTGGAGTAGTTATGGATATGCTATAGAAGCTCAAGAACCTAGGGAACCCATCAACTCCACTCGAAAAGTCAAAATTATTATTATTATTTAATCTAAATTAACATGTACGTGGGTTTCTAACTAGCAAGGGTCATACGTACACGAGATGCTTTAAGGATAGTCGCGTACATCAGCAAGAATATGGTTTTTAGAGTATTTTTTAGGAGGAAAGAAGGATTTTGGTTCTGGAAGCAGGGAAAGGGATGTAGTTGAGGCTAATAAGTCAACATAAGCATGTGTGGTGTCAAATGACACTATAATAGATAGATATTCCATCCAACCATAGACTTGTTGTTCCATATGTCAACAACAAGTCACCCCCGAGCTAGGCTAGGAATCCACAAAGGAGGGTTTCTCTCACTGTCCACTCACAACTCAAATAATCCCACAACCCACTAGCATTCTTCTACAACTATCCCAAATTTCCTCCATCTCTCTTCCTCTTGACTTCCTCAACCCAAGGAATGTACCCCTTCACTACTCTCAGTCCACCGAGCATCCCATTCATATATCAAGGTATATCTAGCACATGTAGCCATGCATATCACTACTGGGAATTCAAGGGAACTCACTACGAGGAAACAACAACAATAAATTGTTGTTGCAGTGCAACTCTCATAGGAGTCCACTCTTTAGCGCTGACAAACCGATTCTTCTGCAAGCCTAACAAGTTTCTTCTTCAATCTTCAACTCAAAAAATGCTCCATAATTATCCCTCCATTGTAGCTCTAGCTCCAATGCTCTTCTCCTATGTTCTTTGCTTGTTGTTCATGCAAAAATGTGACTATTTAAAACTTCCCCCTCTGGCCATATAAATTTCATCTCCTTTGTTGTTTTATTGACCCAAATTCATCCCAAAACTAATTGCACTCAACCCCATGCTCTCAATAACTATGGGATGTGACTCCTCACACCCACCCTCTTATAGGAATTCAATTATTGGATTTGGGAACACTCAATAGAAAAAACAAGGTCCACTCAAAACATTAAAATTGGGAAAAAGGATTTGTGAATTAAACTCATGGATAAAACCCCCCTTTCTAGACCCTTCCTCTCCTATGTATTAATTAACCCCCATCTCTATCCATGCACGTTAGCAACTGGCATCACATTTTATTTATTAAAATTGAGAAATACAATTCACATGTACATCGTTTGGCCACAACCATATACTATACCTACATTATGCATTAATTAAACTAGATATTATAGTGGGGACATTACATTTTCCCTCCCCTACAATTGTGCATTGTCCTGGATGCACAACACTGTTGAAATACATATACATATTTGCATCACAATACTTGAAAAATAAAATTTCACAATTTCACAACTCTAGGAGCAGTTCCAACCATAATATTTTATTCCTCTCAACCCGTTGACCCAAGGAATGTACCCCTTTCACTTACCTCAGTCCATCTGGTTGTACCATTCTTTTATCAAGGCCCCAAGTGAAGGTTGGATAGGACTCTAAGATGTGGTTCCAGAACTCTAGCTGTCCAAAAATGGAGTCTTGTATTTTAGCTTTTGTTTTTTTCAAAATTGACAAAATTTTGCGGGTATTCCTCCTGTATGGTCTCTTCATGTTCCCATGTAACATCTTCAATACCATAATAGGTCCATTGGACCTTTACCAGGCTGATATATTTGTTCCTAAGAACTTTGAATTTTCAGTCTAGGATGCGCTTTGGTTCCGCCGAAAATTATCCTTCATGTTCCACCTAGATCACAACCCAATCAATTATGTGGTCAGGTTTAGGAACATATTTCTTTAATAAGGACACATGAAATACATTATCCACTTTCATGGATGCAGGAAAAGATATAATGTATGCAACTAGCCATATCTTCTCTAAGATTTCAAAAGGCCCACAATATCTTGCTACCAACGTTTGGGTAGAAACCCAGTCTTAGTGAACTTCTTTTCATGTTTACTTTTATAAATATATGTTTGCCCACTTTAAAATCTATGAAAACCCCATTCTTGTCTACATAAATCTTTTTCCTATCCTATTCATCCTTTAAATTTTTCCTGATCTTTTTCATTTGCTCCTCCATTTGTTTTAATTAATCTGGCCCAATAATAGCTATGTTTGTTGGGTTGTCCCAACTCACTTGTGTGTTACACTTCCTATTGTAAGCAAATTCAACTAAATGGATATAGTATTCCCACTTGGATGGGTGGTCCATCACATATATTTCGAGCATGTCTTCAATTATTCTGTTAGTCCTCTATGTTTTCCCATCTGATTCTAGGTGAGATGTTGTACTAAGATTTAAATTTGTCCCAAATCCTTTAAATAAACTTTTCTAGAAATTGGATGTGAATTTGGGATCTTTGTTTGAAACTATTGACTTAGGCAGTCCATGTAGGCTAGAAACTTCTTCCATGTTTATCTCTACAATATTCATTGCCTTGTGATTAGTCTTCACTGCAATCAAATGTGTAGCCTTAGTCAATTTATCCACCACTACCATGATGGAATCATGTTGATTCAATTTTATGGGAAACTTGGTAATAAAATCAACTATGACTACCTCCCATTTCCATTATGGAATGGGAAAGGACTGTAATATCCCAACTGGATGTCTATGTTTAGTCTTCACCTTTTGGAAATCTAGACACATGGTGATATAATTAGCCACTTCTTTCTTCATTTCAGGCCAAAAATATTGGCTCCTCATAGTTGCAATGGATTTTTGATATCTTGGGTGCCCAACATATGGAACATTGTGCATTTCTCTTAGCACTATATTTTTCGTATCTCTGGAATTTGGCACATATACCTTGCCTCTATACATGAGGGTTCCATCCTCATTCAACTCAAAATATTTAAATTTTTGTTATAAATTGTCTTGTTGTAATGTTTCTTTTATTTTCAAATAGTACTTATCTGAATTTGTTGCTTCTAAAATTCCATCTTTCAAATCAATAATGTACATGCTAATGGTTGTATCATGCATCTCATGGGCTCTTTTGTTGAATGCATCAACCACCTGATTTTATTTTCCTTTGATATGCTTAATTTCAAAGTCATATTCACTAAGAAATCTAGTTGTCTAAAATCAATACACAGCCTTAAGGTTCCATCTTTCTTCTTTACAAAAGAACTGGGGCACCCTAAGGTAGCATACTTGGGTGTATATACCCCTTCTTTAATAGTTCTACAATATGCATATGCAACTCCTTGAATTCTAGTGTGCCCAATCTATAAGGAGTTTTGGACACTTGAGAAGCTCCTGACATCAAATCAATAGAGAAATCAATGTCTCTCTTTGGTGGAAGTCCTACAATCTCCCCAAAAACATCTCTAAAATCCTTCAAGACTGGATGGTCTTTAATACTTGTCATCTTATCTCTGGTTTTCTCTTCCATATGGGCTACAAAAATCTGGTATTCCTTCCTGAAACTCTTTTTCAGCTGCATGGATGAAATTTCTCTAGCAACTATAGATCTTGGAATGCCTTGCACCTTGCCTTGTTTCCCTTCTTCATCAAGAAAAGTGATAGTTTTTTTGTAACAATATAGAAGAACATGGTGTTTTTCCAACCAATCCATGCCAGTTAGACAATCATATGAACTCAATGGTGTGATGTTCACATCTACCTTTGTGCTGAGTCCATTCATGTTGATTGGACAATATTTGACCAACTCATTACTTTTGTTCTTAGCCTTTGTGGCTAACTGAACTAACGATGATTTCTTATGCTTACTTCTTTATAAGTGAAATATTTCAACAATGTTAGAGTTTGTGTAACTTTGGATATCTCCATAATTAATTAAAAGTTTTATTGGATGGTTATCAATCTTACCTTCCACTTCAATCATATTTTGCTTGCTTGTTCTCCAAGGCTACATAAATCCTTGGCATGTTTCCTCCCATGTCTTCCACTATTTTAGCCTCTTGAATATTATGGAAAATCCTCATCCTTTCTCCCTTTTGAGGGCAGTCCTTGAACAAGTGATATCCCTCACATCCACAACACTTCACAAGATGATGTCTTGGCCTTTTCCCAAATGAATCTACCATCCTAGGATCATTTTGGTCTAGCTATCCTTTCTAATTTTCTTGGGATTTATTTATGAAAAAGGGTGGCTTAAAACCTTTCTTCCTTTGCTCCTTTTTACCCTTTATCTTGTCATTCCAAGATTTTTGGAAGATTGACCTCCATATTCTCTGCTCATAAATGTGTTTTTCTCTCCTTATGGCCTCCTCCAAAGTTTTGTGGTTATCATATTATATATTGTCACTATAGAAATAAGGTAACTCGCTTAGAAATATTTGTATTTTGACTTTCTCATCCTTTATGAAGTCCAGATACTTCAACAACTCAAAGACTCTCTTCTATATTCATCCATTGTCATGCTTCCCAACTTGATTTCAAAGAAATCTTTCATCTTACTTTTGTATTAATGATCTAATAAATATTTCTCTTCGAAATACCCTTTGAATTGCCTCCATAATACCTTCTTCTCATCAAGGTGTTTGGCTTGCTTAATCTAATCCCATCACATGGTTGCCTTTACCTGTAGGTGGTAGGTTGCAATTTTGGTTTCTACCCTTGTGGGGTAATCATGCAACTGGAAATACTTTTTCATTTTCAACAACCATCCTTCATCATATTCTCCCTTTCTATGCTCACCACTGAAGGTTAGTGGCTTGATTTTCCTAAATTCACCTTGCAAGATGCTTGACTTGGGCCTTCTTCTCTGCATCCTAATAGAAGACACACTTGGGCTTCTCCCTAGCACTGAAATTGCACAATATCTCATAGTGGATTGCTTTAGAGAATAATGGCACTTACTCATAATCCTTTATTTCATGTTGTTCCCATGATCATCCTTTCTATTATGGGATCTGGAAGTTTCCACTTGTCTAGTACTATCTTCTTGCTTAGACCCATAGTCCTTGTTGATTTTTCTATGCAACATATTCAAACTCTGTAGCATCTCCTTCTGAGATTTCATAACTTTTCATTATCTACCCTATAGCTCTGCACTTCCCTCTGCAACCTTCTCATAGTGTCAGCTAGCTCTATAGGCTCCTCTCCACCTCTTCTTCCATTTGACTCTGTCTCAGCATTTCCCATGATGAAATGTATCCCTTTGATTTCCTCTTCACAACTATAAGATCCCTAGGAATCTTCTATAACTCCAGTCCTCATACAAGAACCAAAATTGTTTTCTTGTACCTCTAATTCTACAAGAAATGTTCATGTAATAATTATTGTTAGAAAAATGCATGCTATAAATATCTCATTAATTATATTACAGGTTATTCTTCATCTCAATTTACGAATAATACAACGCTGTAAGTAAAAATATAATCATTTTGATACATTCCTCTCTGAAGAATCTCTCCAACGGTTGTAATCATCCCTCATTTT
This sequence comes from Picea sitchensis, assembly GCA_010110895.2. Taxonomy (NCBI): domain Eukaryota; kingdom Viridiplantae; phylum Streptophyta; class Pinopsida; order Pinales; family Pinaceae; genus Picea; species Picea sitchensis. Next base: position 56,551 of record SNQJ01S0053705.1, read on the forward strand.
GAGTTTTGAGTGAAAAGCTACAACCTTCACAAGTTGAAATTTCCATTTATTGCGCTATTTTTACTGCTGCAAAAATTATTTTATTAATTTCTAAGAAAATGTTGTTCTCAATTCAAAATTATGGGTTGATATATTTATTATCCTCATTAATATCTTTCCATTGATTGCTCATTTTCCCAAATCAAAGCTTCGATATGAAAGTTATGAACTACAAAATTTTAAACTGTTTTTTTATTTTTACCCGTTACTGCTACATGTGTCTTCTCTTCCATCCTGTACAGTTTCAAGTACTCAGATTACAAATTTGGTTCCATGGCTGCCTTCTATGGTCCATGATATTTTCACAAACTATTCTTGTGCCTCAAAGTGACTTTTGAGCAAGGAGTTGTGCCCTTTAGAAGTAAACTAGGGTCAAAGGTATACCCTACATTGTTTCAACAATAATTTATTCATACTAGCTATGTTTTGTCCCCATAATAGCTCATTGGAAATATTTCATTGAGCTCTTTCATTCCAAAAGAAGAGACTCTGTCTACCAAAGGTACACATAATTCTCTCGCTTTTGATTACCTAAAATGTTGTTTAGGCCCTCAAAATGACTCTGCAAGTTGATGACCTTCAAAAATTGTTTTTTTTTCATGGAATATCACTAATTAATTACTGTAATATTTCTCCAATGAGTCCTATGCTTAACCCCAAGAAATCTTGCTGACATGGAATGGCACATTTCATCCTTTGATTCAACCATTCCATCATCCATCAATCTCCTCCATCGGCCATTTTCCAAACCTATTGCAAGCCTGCCAAACTCTCCTTTGTTGACATTTCTCGTCGGGCTATCAAAAGAACATAATTAAGATATACATGCAACCCTTAACCTGCAAGGCTACCAGGATTTTCCTTACGGACTGTAAAAAACATGTAGTCAGGATTTTCCCCTGACACATAAGCCTATCGAGAAAAATATTTGCAGTCAATTATTCGCATGCTATAAAATCATGTAGTTAGAATTTTTCCGCGACCTGCAACTTGCAAGACTATCAGAAAAATATTCACGGACAATTCCCTGTGGGATGTCAAAAGCACGTAGACAAGATTTTACTACAACTCACAAGTCGTAACCCTATTAAATTATTTCTCACAATATTTTCCCATCAGGTTGATGACTTAACCATGCCTTGTGATTTCCTCGTAGCATGCGACCCACAAACTTGGTGGGAAAATATTTACAGACTATTCACCACGTGATGCCATGTTACGCGCCATCAATGTTTTTATGCGACTCATGGCCCACAATCCTATCAAGCTTGTACCTTCACAGACCTCTTCTCCCTCGACCTTTTCTCCCACAAAGTATTTTTCCCACAAGACTTTCTCCCGCAAGACGTTCTCTCACGAGCCTTTTCTCCCACAAGACTGTAGACTTAAGATTTTTTTACCCAAGCCTGTATTAGATATGGACCATCGATCTTTGAGATCGAAGTGATCTCAGTCATCAATTCAAAAAAATTTGTACGGTGACCCCTTCCTTATGCCATCATGGAATTTCCACCATGGACCCTGTCAATCAACATCACAATACAATCCACTTCATCGTTGTACGGAATTTTTCAAAAATTCTGATTTTTTTTTTAAGAATTTTACAATTTCTCCCAAATTTTCTGTGATGGTACTTGGAAGATTTTACTCGTTCCAGAATGAATCTCGATCATTGATTCCTAATGTCAAAAATATTTGAGCCATTGATCTTCCAACTCTTCAATCTCCATGGAAACGCAAAATCTGATATTCCCAACCTACTTTAACTCCACAACCTACAAATTTATGACATTTATCCTTTTTTCGACTTGTTTTGAGGAAATTAACTCGATTCTGGTCATAAATTTGGGGATTTCACTCTATTTTACCCATTTTCCCCAAATATGTGATTGGTGAAACTCTGCAACAATGAATTTCTATCAAATTTGCACTAACCTTGACCCATACAAGCTCAATGTTGAACCTTCAACCCTGATACCAATCTGTAATGATCTCTAGCTTGATTGAGGTTCATTACATACATAACACACATAAAAATAAAATTATATGCTAACATATCTTGTAGTTTACCAACTATAAGAAAACACACAGATTTAACTGTCCGTTGATACCATTATTTAAATGCAGCTACAACATGCTAAACTAACATGAATTGAGCTAGTAAATTCATCATAGCAACATATAATTCATTCTCATACACAGAGTAAAACAAATAGCAGTTAAACTCATAAGATAACTAGGAAAAATAAATAAACACTTATATTTTTAAAACAGTTGTGCAACCAACTACTTGGGACGGCCGTTCCACCCAATCGTAGATGCATTGTTCTATATCTCAACAATAAGTCACCCCCAAGTTGGGGATATSAATCCACAAAAGAGGGTGTCTCTCACTATCCATGCACAACTCAKATAATCCCACAACCCACCGACATTCTCCTACAACTATCCTGAATTTCCTCAAGTTCTCTTCCTCTCAACCTTTCCAACCCAAGGAATGTACCCCCTCACTTACTCTCAGTCCATAGAGCATCCCATTTGTTTATCGAGGTCTCTCTAGTGAAAGTAACCAGGAATCTCACCACTAGGAATTCAAGGGAACTCATTGCCAGGAAACAACAACAATAAACATGATGCTATAATCCAACTCTCTAAGGAGTTCACTCTTCAAGTCTGACAAACTGGTTCTTCTGCAAGCCTGACAACTTGCTTCTTCAATATTCATATCCAAAAAATCTCCAGAATTTTCTCTCCATTTGCTCYAGCTACATTTCTCTTCTCCTTTATTCTCTTCTTGTTGTTCATGGAAAAATGTGATTGTCTAAAAATTCCCCCTTTGGMCATACAAATTTCCTCTCCTTTGTTGTTTTATCGACTCACACTCATCCCCAAACAGATTGTACTTAGACCCATGATCATAATAATTATGGGATGTGACTCCTCATACACACCCTATTACTGGCATTCAATAATTATCTTTGGGAACACTCAACAACAAACTAGAAGGTTCACTTAAAACATTAAATTAGTAAAAAGGATTTGGGAATTAATCTCATGGACAAAACCCCCCTTTCTATAACCCTCCTCTCTTGTAGATTAATCATCCCCCATCTCTGTCCATGTCCCCCAACAACTAGCATCACATTTTATTTATTAAAATTCAGAAAAACAATTCACAAATACATCGCTTGGTCATAGTCATACACTATATATACATTATGCATTAATTGAATTGGGGATTATAGTAGAGACGTTACACCAGAGAAAATTATTTGGCCAAGAACAAAGGGGCAATTTTATTTATTTATTTTTGAATGGTTTCAAAAGATAAATAAAAAGAGGGCCTTGACACTTAAGCCAATTCATGTAGATTTTTGTACAGAATTTGATGAAACTATTTGTATATATGAGTTCCTCTAAAAAAATAAACCACTTCCAAAAAAACAACCATTTGAATTGGAATTTAGGAAGCCAAAATATTTTTGATTTAAAATCAACAAATTTTCAGGTTTTTTTTTAGAACGACTACACGATTTTGCATATTTCTATAGCAATTGGTGCAGAATTGGCCCAAACCAATTATAGATTTGAGTTTTTCTTACAAAATTTCCCACTTAAAAAAAATTGTCTAAATCGAATCTCCAAAAATGAAGATATTGTTGATATAATATCAACAAATTTTCAGGGTTTTTTTCGTGATGGTCGCGAGACTTCATAGCTCACAACTTTTGACAAGGTGCTCAGATTGGTGCAAAATCATTGCCATTAGATAGAGGATTTTTAGAGCTTTCTTTTGGTATATTATATATGGTGTTTCCAATGGATATGAAGTGTGGTACACAAATTGTCTCTCAAATCCTCATGGGCCTAGAAAATGTTCTCCATGATATTGAGAGCATGAAAACAAACATTCAAGATATCAAACTTACAAGGAAGGAAATATGTAATATGGAGATCATCTGCAATTAAATCTTGATAGAATATAATCAATAAATATATTCTGGGTATGATTTCGAGGTCGATTGTGATGATTGGTATATGGATAGTTGTCATTTTGGGGATGAAAACCACTTTCATCTTCTATTTGATGACTCTATTCCACCTTACATAGATCACATTCTGGAGAGCAATCAAGAGCCTTCTATGCATACTCTTTTTTAGTTTTTTTATTGTCCAGTACTAGTGGATGAATTTTTGGTCAAATCTACACAATTGGATCTACATGATCAATGTAGATCTTTGAAGCATCATTATCAGCTAGCTATTGAGTTCTAATATCTTCAACGAGGAGTTCACATGATCAATTGGACATGGGACCCATGTTTATAGTGGATTTTGGACTACAACGTGGTGGCTAGAACTTCTACATGGGACCTTGGTTCTCCATCATACTTCAACATTATGGTCCAAACTTATCAACAGGGCCTTGGTATATGGTTGTACTTCCTCCTAAGAAACATTGAGGAAAATGTCTTCCTAAGGGGGATAGATTGTAGTGTATCTATGGGAATAATATCTAGTACCTAGGGAGGTACCCAAGGGTAATAATAATAGAGATGTAAATTTATGTATGGATTTCACCTTATGTATGGATGCCACCTTGGGTTCAAGGTTACCTACCAATGATGAAAGTAGGACTAGGGTGCATGATAGGACTACATTATCATGTGATTCTGAGACAAACCGAGGGTATGGCCAACATGCAAAGTCAAGAGTTATGAGGAATGGCCGACACAAGTTGATAGACTTCCTTTGAACAAGAGAATGAGACATATGGACGATTCCAACAGCATAGACTTGATGATGAAATCATGAGATGCAGGAGGCATTAATGAAATTATCCATAGGGACTGGAAGAGTAACCAGTCGGTATAGAAAACTCTCTATAACAAGCTCAGCTTCTTAAGGCCATGCTAAAACCCAAAATTATGATGACAAGTGGGCTCAATAATTTTGTGCTCTGTTCAAAGGCGACACGACTGCTGCCAATATAAGATAATATTCATTTCTCGCCTGTTTTTTTTTGTTTTTTCATAGACAAACAAATGTTATGATACAGAGAAGGAAACGAGTGTCACAAGTAAGAAAAACTAGTTCCAACAGTGGAACATACCTATGATCAATGCAAGGAGATGCATGCGGGAGATGGAAACTCAGGGGAATGTTCCCTCCTGGGTATAGGGTGTCAAATTGCGAAGGATATAAATGAGGCTCTGCTTGGTTGAGGATGCAAAACTGCTGAGGCAAACAGTTTATAATGCAAAGCGAGAACCAACTATAGGATCAATACTACAAGCAAGGGCATGAGATTCAATCACAACTTAATGCCCAAAAATGTCCTTTTTCATGATCTTTAGTCTACTTGGTGTGAAAAAAGGGATAAACTTGTACCAAATAGGCTTCCTTTCAAATCCAAGTTACAAGTGTGAAAGAGACAAGTTCACTCATAAATCTTTTCGCTTTTTGAAGATGAGTTGGAAAAGAGCTTAAATTAAAGTCGGTTGGGATTCCTCTAGGTATAAGGAAGCATGTTTATGACTGAGAAATGAGGCTCAACATAAAGTCATGTATTAGTTATAAGGGACTTCTGGTCCTACGGAAAAACTCTTCATGGGCACCAAATGAAGCAGAGGATCTAACTAGGGCACCCATGTTGGGTAAGTCTCTACCACTTGATAACGACACGTCTTATAGCAGATGGAAGGTTCTGTGTCGCAACAAATGGGTTCATACCTAAGGCATATGAGTGACAATTATAGTACAAAGAAGAAGTGCATGGTGGAATGGTTACCTATCCTATATGTTGGGTAGTGAAAATACATGCCTGTGGTTATGAACGGTCAACATAATGTTGAAATCCGCAAGAATCCCTGGTGAAAACTACAAAAACCAACTCAATCCACTATTCTATTAGTCCATTAGGCGAAAAAATGACTCGAAACTATAGAAAGTGGGTAAAAATTGCTATAAATAGTATCAAAACCAAAAAAATACTATGTCATTTTGATTTTTTACCCAAATAGTGAAAATTGGACTAAAATACCTCCAATTTTCAACTGGTGATTGCGGGAGCATCAAGAGACGAAATTAGAAACTTTCTAGACTAGGTAATTCCTCTTCCTCTCCTCTTCCTTTCTAGTGGATTATATTTTTAAATTAGGTTTCAAAATTTGAGTAAATTAGGGCACAAATTGAGCAATTCGGTGTACGCGGGCTACAGTTCATCGGGTCACATATACCTGAGGTTATACACGATTGTGTAAAATACAGGATGCGTGTACTCAACCCTATACATGACTGTGAATGTAGAAACCCACTTACAAGTCCGTAATCAATGTTTTCTATGGTTGCTAACTCAAAAATTGACTTTTATCTGGAAGGATGGTGCTAGAATGGAGGGAAAGGGAGCATGAGGAGGTAGATGTTGCTGTGGATAGAGATATGGGGGACCAAATGGCCTTGAAAATATGTGGCTTGTATAAATTCTGGGCACTCAAAGGGATGAGGGACCAGGTGAGGCTACTTGAGATGCTTGTGGATTACTAGGATCATAACAGTGAGAGCTTCAACCTCCATGGGAAACCATTGAGGATATATACTTTTTGATTGGGTTATCGCGTCGGGGTGAGGTGGTGAAACTCAAAGCCCAAGGAGTTGGGAGCGCAATGAAGATAAAGGAGTACATAGATTCTCACTATGTAGCAGGGACCGAGAAGGTCGAGAGTCAACTCCCCATCTGAACGATAAACAATATCAGCCTCAAGATTGTTGTCCTCTTGTTGACCAGGATCACAGGATCAGCTTCATTGGACCATGCATTGAGGCTGCTCATGTTCTATGCTATAGAGTCCTTGAGACCCATAGTATATTATTGGTGTACCTCACTACTGGCTAATATCAAGAGCCAGTTGATAGAGTGCAAACAGGGTAGCAAGAGGAACTTCGGGTTTGCCTCTATCTTATGCAACTTTTTCTTCGAGCGGGTTCTAGGTTTGGGACCTAGAGTCGAGATCATTTCGAGAGGACCTTGAGATCCATCCATGGCACGATGCACTGAGTTAATGAGACGACAAGGGGGAGTTAGGGTGCCCACACCCTACAACAAGGATTTCTTCTACTGGTGGAGGTGACAGGTCATTTCTCTGGATGAATACCCCTATGCAAGGATCGACTTCAGAGGGGACCCTGACATGACATTTCCACCAGGGACCACCTACGGGGACATAGGTATGTCAAGAGTTTTTAAATATTTCATTTTTTTGTGTTTTTGTATAGTAAAACAAAAATATTTTTGGATGATGCTTAAGTAATAACTAAACACTTGTGTGATGAAGACGTGGGTCCACGACAGCTGGACAGGATTCCCCGACATCGTCGGAGGCATCGGGGAGATGAGGCGGTGGGAGGAGAAGCAGAGAGAGTCCTTCAAAATGTGTAGGGAAACCTGTCTCGTTTGACTCACAGGATTCTAATGGTTTAGGTAGAGGATCTATCGGAGGCCATGCAATGACAAGTGGTTGGTGTGCCCAGAGCTTGGGTGCAACTCTTTTGAAATATCACAAACGCTGTAGTTTGTTATCATGACACACATTCGATGCCACAGGCGTAGATTTCATGGATCTTATATTATCGGTTGTATATGTGTATTGAGGGTGTCAACCCCAATTTTGTACTATAAACACCATATTTTTTGGAATATATATAAAACAGGGATCTTCGGCTTTACTTATTTTAAAATGTGTACATTGATGAGATGGTTTTCTTTGATTTAGTTATGTGACAAATTCCAATCTAAAACAAAATTAGCATAAGCATC
>SNQJ01S0053706.1:5773-20136 GCA_010110895.2 Picea sitchensis
TCTAGCGGCTATGATGACCTCTATTTCGGTCATAGGGGGATTTGCTCCGGCCATAGGAATATTAGGTGGAGGAGAACTCGGAGGAGAAGGAGTTCGCGAAGGGACTGTTGGGAACAAGCCTCGAATCGGAGTGGGGAACAAGAGAGGATCTAAGGAGAAAGTTACCGAGATCAAGTCAGCAGGCGCTCCTCCTTGCGCAGGAGTGGGAAAATCCTCTGTGGTTCCGGGTCTACGCCAAGGAACAGCTTCAGAGCAGAGAGGAGTGACAAGGATTTCTCCCTCCAATCCCAGACCAGTAGGGGAAAACTCAGCAGGAACACTCCCAAAATTCAGGAAACGGGAAACTTCTGAAGGAGGTCTATTAAGGAACTGAGGAGGAGAAAATGGAGTTCGTACAGAAGGAGATGGAGGATTACCTGTTTCGGCGGTGGAAGCTTCTTCTTCGAGGGCCTTTCCTTGTCTGAGAACCACCTCTGGATCAGTTTGAGGTGTAGCTAGGGGCAGTTGTGGATGAGACTGCATGTGTCTGCCTCTGAAAGCCACAATTGATAGAGCAGGTTCTCCCCAGCGGAGTCGTCACAATGGAGTCGCCAGGTGCACAGCAGCAATCTCAATAGTTTTGATATCTGATGCACCTTCAAAATCAGCTAATCGTTGTCATTCAATCCCAGGGAATATATTCAACTTCGTCCCCGACAACGGCGCCAGAAATGTTGGCGACGGAAGTCACTCCCAGATTGCTATCAGGAGTAGAACCCGACGCCCATCAGTTTTATGTCACGTTTTGTTTATAGATGGGGTGACCGAATGGAAGCCAACTCAAAACAATATCATTTCAACTTCAGACTAGGTCAGGAATGCATAGGTGAGTGAGGTCTTATATAAACTTCAGACAGTGAGTTGTAGTAAAGGGTGAACAGACGGAAGACTTATGTGGAAAAAGTGCGAAGGTCTGTTACAAACGACAAGTTCCTAACAGACTGTAGAAGAAGGCATCCAAACACAAGGTCTTCTTGCACTTAAATACAGAAAACCAAAGAATACAATAATGCAACGATAAATCATTTATCATAACAGAACTGCAATAATTCGTGTGACTCAGTCAATCACGAACTCTCTAAGCATGAGACGAAAATTAGATGGAGCGAGAAAAACTGTCTGTCATAAACAAGATATCTCAAATACAGATGCATATCCAACAAACTAGGATGTCTGTTAAACTTTTCAGTAGGGAGCTCTGCTCTACCATCCATCATTACAAAATGGAAAAAATGCCTACATATACTCTTCCCTTCCTTTCGCCCAGCAGAGGCGTCTCAAAAATTTCAATGGATGGTGTCGCCTCAATCAAATCTGGCCTGCATTGCTCTGTCATACGCTACCTTCAATTCAGCATGGCTCGCGCCAGGGGGTAGCTGAGCCCCTTGAATGTTGAACTGGCATGTACAGGTTCCCCTGGTGAGTTGGAGACTCGGCGTGGCTTTCCTGAAGAGAATAGGTACAAGGGAACCTCCTGGGTAAATTTCAACCGGGACCTCCATACTCTGCAATAAATGGGTGACGTGAGGCTTCACCCACCCTCTTTCTCCTTTATCCATTCTGAGAAAGTACCGGAATCCAAATCTCATCGGGCTGGAGTCGGCAGAGCACAGTGCCCCCCTTCTGAGAATTAATTCGGAACCTTTGGACAAATGAAAACGAAAGCGCTCCTCTCTCAGGCCTCCTTTCTTATGACCAGGTGCCAAAACCATGGGCCCGGTCCTGAGCGCTATCGGGAATTCGGGGTTTGGGATTTCAAAATGAAAAAAACAAGGGGCGCTTGCTCCTCGAAACTCCGATACCCGATTTGCGATGAGCTCCACCTCAATGAGCTAGCCCCTACCGGTTGGAACCTGATCCATATGACCTGTCTCCGTGTGACCGTAGTCAAACCCTCCATCGGAGTTTCGGCGTTCACGATGTCACGATTCACAAGTCCTCCAGACTCGCGAATCTCCGATCCCCGATGGCTCCTTCTGTGCTAGCCCTTTGACTAGGCCCTGGTCCAAGTGACCACTACCATATTCCCTTGACCATAATCTCCATCGGGGTTTCGCGGTTCGCATTTTTGAAGTGCATGAATTACTCATCCCCAAGATCCCTGATATCCCGATGGCTTCAAGTTCTCCGATGGGCGCTTCCCTGTCGGGACTTTCCCGATGACGTCGATCTCCTGCCATGCGTCCCTTCTCAGACGGACGGTCTAGATCTCCTTCGCTGTTTCTTGCGTCCATGATCAGGCTCGCTTGACGTTTATGGCCGCGGCCTTTGAATAAATCTCCCCTGACCGGCTTTCAAAATCCCACCTCCATGTGTTTACATCAGAGGCCTCAAATCAGAGAGGAAAACATCCCTGTGCGAGAAATGTCGCTAACATAGTCTATACAACTATGTTGATGCTACTGAGTGAATGGTATGTTTTTGTGCTCAAGACCATTACCTGTATTACCTCCCTAGCTAGGAGGGAGTGTTGATATTATGGTTGTTGCGGGAGGTATTTACCTCCACGTGTGAACCTGGCGAGAATAGAAGACTCCGGGAAGCAAGAGAAACCCTAATGAGTTGGCTAATAACCCTAGAAGACTTATCGATTCAAGAGGATAATTTATATTAGGTTATTAGCCTCCAAGAGAAGAAGTCAGCCAGAAGAATTAATATATAATGAACAGACAAGTACCTAGAAGGAGAAGTTGGCCCCAGTAAGTCTGCCAGAACCACTATAAATATAGGGCACCAGTCTCTCATTTGACACATCTCAGCAGTTGCAGAGAGCCAATTCTGCGCAGTGCAGTTGCAGTCTTGTGCACAGGTTTGCAGGAGAGTTGTTGGTGTTGCTGCTGCAGCTAGAAGTTACGTTTTGGCTTGGGATATCTCTTGGCTAGGGTTTGGAACATCTGATCAGCCTTTGTTGATGCGCTATCCTTGGGTATAGGTGTGCTACCCTTTGTATGGATATCTAGCCTAGGGTTTGCTTCCGGAATGATTCTCTATCAAGGTTAAGGTGCTCAGAGAGTGGCTTCGGCCTATGGTTGGGTGACAAGGGTATTGTCAATGGTAAAACGAGCACGCATCCTTCATATTCTAACACCACCCACCCCTCTCAACCCCCTTCTTCTCCCCTCCCATTTACCTGACCATTTTTCCAAATGGCCACCACCCGCGCCCAAGAACTCAACGCATTACTTGTTGACAACCTTCAGAACAAGGAGTACATCAAGAATATCAATGCCACCATTATCTCACTCAATTTCGTTGTTCAAATCCTCCAGTACCAATGTTCCCACGTCAAAGACATAAAAGACATAAAAGCCACACTTGACGAATTTATGGGTTGTTCCCTGAACCCTTCCTCTTCTGCATAACCATCCTATCATGAAGACCATGACTCTTCCCATTACCACGGTCCTCATACTACGCACTTTTCTCTAGACCTCTTCCTTCCTATAATTGAAGTGAACAAATTTGATGGCTCGGATCCCACAGGTTGGGTCACTCAAATGGAACATTATTTCTCTTTGCATGGCATTACTGATGATTTAGTCAAGCTTACTTATGGTATGCTACATCTGGATCTGAAACACTGGCAATGGTGGAAATGGCTTAAAAAGGCCCGCCAAGGGTATGTTTCTTAGACACGGTTTGTTGTAAAGCTTTATGATGTGTTTGACTCCGACACCCACCATTTAGGTTGTTTGACCAAGTTGAAGCAATCTGGGACAATGGAAGACTTTATCGCAGCATTTGAGCACTTGTCTTTTAGAACGGAGGGCATGTTCGATGCTTTCTTCATGGAATGCTTTATTAGTGGCCTAAAAGATGAAATATTTGCCCATGTTCTCATGTCACGCCCCCAGACTTGGTTGGAAGCTACTCAACGAACCAAGGAAGCACAACATATTTTCTCCTCCCAGATCTGCAAACCCTCCTTTCCTCCTTACCCTAAACCCACCAACTACGCCCTTCCTGCAACTCCCCTCAAGATATAGAAATTAACAAGGGCATAAATGGTTGAACGTCAACTCAAGGGTCTTTGTTATAAATGTGATGACAAATGTTTTCCAAGGCACAAGTGTAAGGAACAAAAGAATTTTATGGACATGACTGAGGATATTTATGAAGAATAGGTCATTGTTTCACTTGTGGATGAGCCACCACCACCATCTAATCTGACCCCACCCTCTGATCCACTAGAAGTTGAACCGGTGATTTCCTTGAATGCCCTCAGCTTCTTTGCTCCATAGACCCTCAAATTAATTGGTTAAATAAAAAATGGAAAGGAGTCATCCTCATGGATAGTGGTAGCACCTGATATTTTATTCATTTTTGCATTGCCCAAGAATTCCATTGTTACATCCATGTCATCAATAATTTTTAAATCCTTGATTTCCAATGGAGGTTCCATAAAATTTGGGGGACGCTGTGAAAATGTCTTGACTCCAAATTGAAGTGCGATTATAATTTGAAATCCCATATGTTTGCTATGAACATGGGTGGTTATGACATTTTTCTTGGTTTCAAATAGTTACACGCTCTTAGCCCCATTCTCATGGATTTTAAGGACTTAACCATACAATTCAAATAGGAAGGACAACGATGTAAGGTCAAAGCATCATAGCGGAGCTCCCTGAGATCATCAGTTCCGGTGCGGAAAATCCCCTCAAAAGTCATTTCATCATTATTTCCCAACTCACTCTGTTGACCGCCCAACCTATTCAGCTGAGGGTCAACTCGTAATATACATGGTTTGCATCATCGGGGTGCACTGTTGGAGACATTGTTGGTTCTACTTGGGCATTTGATGCCCGGCATAAATTTATAAGCGAAATTTCCGCTTGCGTGTAATAGGTATGCATGAGTCATAGTTAAGTCAGGTACCTTTGGATGTTTCCATTGGAGTTCCTTTTCACCGAGGGTTTTTTTATCCTCAGGTTGTTAACGAGCTCTGGGGCTGGTTGACTTCCTTGAAGTTTTTCCCTCGCTTTATGCGGTATTTCCTCAAAGTGGTGAAACGAAATCTAGTGGTCGCGTCCTTTGGTAACCTTTGTTTAGGAATGTTTTAAATCACCACATACTAGACAATTAATGAAGAAAGTTTGTGGAATTTAAATTGAGTCTAAGATAGGTTTTTAATTAATTAGTCTTTAATGATTTGGTAATTTTTTTTTGAGCAAACATTGTAGAAACTCGGTCTTGAGGTTTTTGATAGGGTATTTGTGCTCAAAGAAATGGAATAACCTACACCCTTGGGCCAGAAGTTTAAAACGGTCGGACAAGTTTTACTATGTCTTAGTCCGCTCAGAGTCGGAGTCAGTCAAAAGCAGTAATTTTAATAATTGATATTAATTTGACATTGTCAAATGTCAAAATTATTTATGATATGAGTTAGTGAGTTAATTGGTAAAGGTGGCAATAGAGCAAAGTTAGACCCCTAACCTACCCAAACCCATCCAACCTTTGAAACCTTAATCTGCACACTTAACTTAGTTTCTCACCCTTTTTACCCATGCCTCAAGGGGAAAAACGACCCATAACAAACCTTAGTTTGTTGCATAAATCTTTATTGTGGGGCCCTCTTATGAGAGGTGCGCCATTCCTAAGCTCCCACCTCACCTTTACATGGACCCCACGTCCCATTTCCTTGTGTATGTGGCACCCCTCCTCTATACCTCACGCCCCACTCACTAAACTCACGCCCCCTCCCAGCACTGCCCACTTGTTTGAGGCCTTTGTCACGTGGGGCCCTCCTATGAGAGGTGCGCCACCCTTAGCCACTCACCTCACTCTATCTTGGCCCCACACCCTCCACATCATCAATCCACCTCCAAAGAGCCCTAGATGAGCCCTCCATGGAGATTCTCAATCTCTCTCAAGTTTTGACACTTGGACTTCATCCAAGGCCCCTCACTTTGCCTTTTGGGTATAAATGAGACCCTCTCCTCATTTCTTCACCATTCTTTGAGCTACTTGTTATGCTACTGAAATTTCCCTCCACTCCCTTGCTCTTGTCACTTGACGCCGCTCGTTGCTCTTGAGAGTTTACTCTCACATTTGGAATAATAGAGAAAAACTTTGGAGGATTATGAGGAAATCTTTGAGTAATGCAGTTTCTTCTACATGAGGTGATATTGTGATTGGTTTTACATAATAATGTTGATGGTAGTAGATCTTTGGTAAGAGTATTCTACTAGGGTAGGATAGCTAGAGTATTCTAGTTGTCTTATGTTTATGTTGGATAGCTTAGGGTTTGTAAGTATTTCGTTCTAGGCTTATTCAAGATAACTATCTATTCCATTCTTCACATATCTCTCTAAGTTTTGCAAGTCATCTCAAAAGGATTATTGGGATAACATTAGAGAGGAGTCTGCCTTGCCCCTTTCTCAAACTCCTAGCATTTCCTATTGTCCATTTTATTTCCTGCATTCATTTTAAACTTTATTTCAGCATACTAGCTTACTCTTAGATAGGTCATATCATTTTTCTTGTAGATTTTTTGTGTGAAAATTTTCTATGTAAAAAGAGAAAATTCTCACAACTTTGTTGATTGTGTTTTCAGCATTTCAACAAGCTTTTTGCTTGATGGTTTTCTTGAAACTTACCGGTAGCAGGGAAAACGTTGGAAATTCGTCCACAAGCCTTCACCAAAGCATATCTCATTTGAATTAGCAATTTCAACGTTTTTCCTAGTGTATTTTTGTATGTTTTGTACTATTTCATTCAGTTTTTCTTGTATATTGGTTAACTAACTTATTGCCGACACATTGGGAGTGTGCCCAGCTATATTAAAATCGTCTTGGCTTGAGTTGTTATTCATTTCTAAGTTATTCAATCAAATTTTTTTATTTTTTTGGTTAATATTGCTAAGATGGTTTCTGCCTTTGAGCGATTAGGCCCGGGAACTGTCGACATTCTCTCTCGGATAGGAGCTAGAGAAACAGATTGAATGCCACCTTTTCTGTGTAGTTATATCTTAGGAATATTAATCCAATGTGCCGGCACCTTGGGGGCATCTATAAAATAGCCACGGCCTGGAAATTATTTTGATTCAGTTTTGTCTTTCATATTTCATAGAGCGCCTTGGAGTCATCCCCAAAATCATAGCAACTTGGGGAAATTAACTTGTGATGATTTATGCCTATCTAGTTAGAATATTGTTAGATTATCATCATTTGCAAGTTTTATCTCTTTTTTAAGCTATCTCATTTTATGCATATGCTCTCATGATGAATGACTAGATGTTAAATGCAATCCTAAATGCTATAGCTAGTCTTTTCGTTGAATCCTTTCAAATCCTAGTTACATATGTGAGATGGTTTAAAAGTTTGTTTAGATCATACGTCTCACTTTATCTCACATCCTCTTTTCTTTTACAATTTATGGTGATGATGAAGTGATATATGTTGATGTGGATTATCTCATAAAGCTCACGTCTTAGTTCATTTGTGGTTAAAGCACTCACTTTTTTGAGCTCACGTATTAGCTTGCAGTTTAAACACTCCACGTCTTGCATACATGATCTAATGCTTATGAACATGGTTTACACATCTTTGATGCTCATGTCCTAGCTCATGGTTAAGCGTTTATTTCCTTGATGCTCACGCGTATTAGTTCATGGTTTTAAGCACTCCGTCTTAACTCTATTTCAAGCACGTTTCACATCAATCTATCTTATGTTTTAGTCCCGAAATCACCGCGTCTTGCACATATATATATAATGTTTATGGGTTAATGTTTTACACTTCAAGATCTATACGCTCAAGTCATTTCAGTTTATGGTTTAAGGCATTTGCACCCACGTCTTACATTTTGCAAAGTGTTCACGCTACATCTTTACTTTCGCTTTACATGTAAATGGCTCATGGTTAAGTGCTCACGTCCTGGTTTATGGTTGAGTGATTACATCTTTTAGCCCACGTCTTTGTTGTTGGTTTGGAGCATCCGTCCTGATCTTGTTTTAAGCATTCGTCACTTATCTTTTGTTATGGTATATGGATGGAATAATGATGATATAATGGTTGTCCTTTGAGCTCACACTTTCACTTGTGGTTTAAAACATTAGCATTCTCAGCTTTCCATTTCAAGTACAATTTTACATGCAGATATCTTATGTTTATGGGATAACTTCCTCACGTCTTGCAAGCAATCTTTGCTTTTGTATCATCTCATTTTCGTAATTTAGGCATTCACACTTAGCCTGTATTTTACTGCAAGTACCCACGTCTCATCATTCAACTTCAGTTTTTTACTTGTGGAATGGTTCATGTGATCATATGTTTATGGTGTAATATTGTGCAATATTTTCCTTCACGTTTTGACATGTTAATGGTGATGTGATTCTGCGTTGCAAGCATCATTTTTACACACATTTCATTTTCAGCCATACATTAAAAAGTAAAATTTTAAAGGTCACAAAACTTGTTTAAAAGCAACCCAACACATTTGAAGACCCACCCGAGGGTCCTATTAACTTTTAGCAACATTTTAGGGCCTCATTCATCTGCCTCCAACATCTAAAGCGAAGATTTGAGGGGCCGATCCGAGTGGCCGGGGACCGTCCAGTGATTTAGTTAGGGGAGATCCTTCTCGGACACCAGCACACTATACTCGGGGCTATGGAAGCTAGGGTAAAGGCCTAGATTAGCCTTACTATCTTGAACATGGATGATCCCATTTGGCCAAGGGAGGAGGAAGTTGGAAGCACACACCTAGTTAGGGGGAATGGTAATTAAAATCTATAAAATCTTTAAACAATTACAACGCACTTAGTTGCATAGATCACTTGTATATGTTTGGGGGGATTTAGATGTAATGGATAGGCGACCTAACTTGTGGAATATCTCATTTGTTTATCTATCTCTATTGCAACTTTATGTTTATGTCCTTCCCTTTTACATGAGCAGTTAAGTTACTTGTTGAATATCTTATTATTTGCTTATCTTTGTGGTGTAGATAAAGTAAGTATTGAGCATCACACTTGGGAAATAATACTTCCTTTGATCATAAAGTGCTACTTATTGTTTCCAGTGAAGGCGGTCAAATGGAGTAAGTGCCATTTAGGGCATGCTTGGCTTATGTATGTAAATTGTTTATATCTTGTACATCTGATTACATTGATGTATCTTTGTATCTAGTGGCATATCTTGTATCTTACTTATGTATCTTTGTATCGATTTGTAAGATCTTGTAAACATTGTAACACTTAGACATTCTTTGTATAGTTGTAACTTGTGGTTTGGGGTAGTTTAAACTTGCAACACTTGTAAGCCTGGTGTAATTGAACCACCCTCAAACCTTAATCCGACCATTACCCAACATAGGCACTAATCTTGGATTGACTTAGGAAAAGGGTTGGCTCTCATGATAGATTAGACTTGCCTTGTATTCTTCCTTGATCATCTTAGGCTAGTTTTCCCCTTTGGCGTATAGCAGATGAAACTAACTTCTAGAACCTTTAACTTTAAAATTAACTTAGTAACTAGGGACTAAGTTGATTTTAATTACAATGTTCTGGGAGTTAGCCTAGAAGGAAGAAGTTCCGATCAAGGTAGCCGATGTGGACTTGGAGTTCCAGTCAAGGTGACAGTGTGGACTTGGAACTTATACATTGTGTCTCCGAGGGCACACTAAGTGAGTTGGACTTAGCTCATGTTAGCAAGTGTGCATTAGGACGGCAACACACTCCATTCATGTTGTTGAGACACCATCTGTGCTTCCCGATCTCCAATCCATCCTCTCCCGCCACCAAATTGTTTTTACCACTCCCAAAAAACTTCCCCCCTCCCGTGGATTCCATGATCATTCCATTCCTCATATATCGGGAATTATTCCTCCCAATGTTCACTCTTATCGTTGCCCCTTTTCCTAGAAATAATAAAATGAGAAAATTGTTCATGAATTGCTAGAAGCGGGTGTTATCCGTCCTAGTACTAGCCCCTATTCTTCCAATGTGTTCATGGTACTCAAGAAAGAAGGTACTTGGCGCATGTGTCATGATTTTCGCACCCTCAAAAAACTCACAATCAAAGACAAATTCCCCATTTCTGTCATTGATGACCTCTTGGATGAATTGAGTGGTGCTCAGTACTTCACCAAACTTTAATGCACCACTCAATGTATTCCCAAGAATGCATTTCGAACTCATGAGGGTCACTATGAGTTCTTGGTAATGCCCTTTGGCCTTTGTAATGCTCCCTCCACTTTCCAAAGTCTTATGAATCATGGCTTCCATCCTTTTCTCTATCATTTTGTCTTAGTTTTCTTTGATAATATTGTCATCTATAGTAAAACATGGACATCCCATCTCTCCCATGTGGATCAAGTTCTCCATCTACTCTCTAAGCACCAAATTTTCCTCAAACAATCTAAATGTGCCTTTGGAGCCTTAGAAGTGGAGTACCTAGGTCATATTTTCGGCAAGAATGGTGTACAGGTGGATCCTAAGAAAATTGAAGCTATGAAAGATTGGCCTCGCCCTAAAACTCTTAAGAGCTTGCATGGTTTTCTGGGTTTAAAAGGCTATTATCGAAAGTTTTTTCAAAATTATGGAAAAACTGGATCTCCTCTCACTTCTCTCCTTAAAAATAATGCTTCCACTTAGACTCTAGTTGTTGATCACTCCTTCCAAGACTTGAAATATTTTGTTTTCTCGACCCCTATTCTAGCACTTCCAAACTTCACAAATACTTTCGTACTAGAATGTGATGCTTTCGGGAAAGGAATTGGGTTCATCCTCATGCAAGATGGAAAGCATTTGGCCTTCACTAGAAAACAGCTTTCAGAGACATTTGGGCCAATCATTTATGAAAAGGAAATGTTAGCTATTATTCATGATGTGGATCTCTAGCATCCTTACTTATTGGGAAAACGCTTCCAAATTAAAATTGATCATTAGAGTCTCAAATATTTTCTAGAACAACGAATTTCATCACCAAAGCAAAAAAAATGGGTGACCAAGCTATTTGGCTATGATTATGAGATCATTTACAAGAAGGGAAAGGAAAATGTAATTGTGGATGCTCTTTCCCGAAAGTATGAAGAAGACGGGTCCATTTTCTCCCTCTCCTTCATTGTACCAGATTGGCTCCAAGTTGTTCGACGGGAATGGCTGCCAGACCCCAAAATTTCTAGCATGATCCACCAATTGCAACACACTTCTCCATATTTTCAAGGGTACTCTTGGCACAACAAAGAGCTTCACTACAAAGGTCATTTGTATTTATGTAAGCAATCACAACTTAAATCCACAGTTCTTTCTGAACTTCATGCTTCCCCCACAACTGAGCATTCAGGGTTTATGCTTCCCCCACAACTGGGCATTCAGGGTTTACCAAAACCTATGAACGGGTCAAACGCTCTTTTTTCTGGGATGGTATGAAATAAGACATCCACACATTTGTGGTTGAATGTGAGTTATGTCAATGCAACAAGGGAGAAATAGTCAAAGCTCCGGGCACACTCCAACTGCTTCCAATCCCCCTTGCTATTTGGTGAAATATTTCTATGGATTTCATTGTTGGCTTACCTAAATTGAGCAATAAGTCAGCCATCATGGTGGTCGTCGATCGTCTTTCCAAATATGCACATTTTTGTGCTCTTCAGCACCCATTCACAGCATCCACAGTGGCTCAAATATTCATGGATAATATCTTCAAGCTTCATGGCATGCCTAATTCTATTGTCTCTGACAAAGATCCCACTTTCACCAGCAAGTTTTGGCAAGAATTGTTCAAGCTACAGGGCACCCAATTGCATCTCAGCACCACCTATCACCCCCAGACGAATGGCCATACTGAAGTTGTCAACATGTGTTTGGAAACATATATGAGGTGTATTGCATATGAGAAGAAAAATTGGTGGGTTCAGTGGTTACCCCTTTATTAAGAAATTGGGTAAATTTTTCAAAAATAAAATCTGGTCCAATGTTAGAAATGATTTCTATTGGAAGACCCAAACGAGAAAATATATTAGATTCCAAGAAAGCAATTACCTATTCATCTTGTGCATGTTTGAGTGGAACAGCTTCAGTCCACTTGGTAAAGTAATATGTTGCTATAAGAATGAAAATGTGTCCTAGAGAGGATGGAGGATTAATATGACCGATGAAATTTAATCCCCACTTTGAAAAAGGAAAATTAGGGAGAATTGATTGTAAAGGCATGCAAGAAAACTTTTCTCTGCCTGTAAACCTTTGGCATTCATTACAAACCTATGGAAATTTGTAAGAGTCTTTAAAAATTGAAGATCAGTAATATCGAGTTCTTAAAATTTTGAGAGCAGTGGCTTTTGCAGCAAAATGACCACAAATATGAATGCCTGAATCTGTTGATCCATGAATTTTCTTCAAGATTTTCTAAGTTGATATATTGTCTACACAACATAACAATAATCCATCAGCAGTTATGTGGAAAAGAGTAGATCCCAACATCATATATTTAGAGGCTTCAAGATGAATCCTCCTACGTTGATAATTCTCAAGATTGTTCGGATATTTCTGAAATTGTAAATAATAAATAATGGCCATGTACCAAGGATGTTCTGCTAACTCAATATTTTTAGTTTAAATAAGAAAAAGTGCAGACAAAGCATCCTTGTCATTTTCATAAACAACCCTTGGTTCAAGATGTTGATCTAGGTGCAAGGCTTGATCACGTCCCTTCATTGTGTGAGAAGTTGTTATTGTGAAATCATGTTCTTGAATTTTGGCAAGTCAATGTGCAAGTTTTCCTAAAAGATGAGTTTGAGAAAGCAAAAACTTGACAGTGGGAAAAGGGACTTTTACCTTCATGTTCTTACCTAAGATATAATGGCGAAATTTCTCGATAGCTTTTACAAGAGAATATGTATTTTTTCCAATTAAAGTATATTTAAAGTCATCTCCAGATAAACTTTGGTTCATGTAAGCTATAGGTTGGTCATTATTTTGATCATATTTTTGAAGAAGGACAAAAGATATCACTTCTTCAGTAGAATTAGTATAAATAATAAAATCTTTTTCAAAATTTAGTTTCACCAGAACCATTCAGAATTGATAGCTTTCTTGACTTCTACAAAATATTTTTCTATGTCATCATTCCATGAGAATGATCGATCTTGCTTAAGCATATTATGAATTGGTTTGAACATTCTTGCAAAATGGGGAATAATTATTCTAATGAAATTGTTTTTACCCATAAATGATTGAATATCCTTTTTTGAACTAGGAGCTTGAATATTTTGAATAGAAGTAACCCTCTCGAGTGTTGATTTTTCAATAGACAAGGCTTAAGCATGAAGTTCATTTCATTTTAGCATTTTCCATAAACCATAAACAATTTGTTACAGAAATCAAGATCACAAGAAGAAACACCATGCACAAGTACACAACAAGTATCCTGGGAAACCCTTCTCAACAAGGGAAGAAAACCCAGCCAATCCTTTGTTATATTCTTCAAGAGAAAGACCTCCACCACCAAGAAAACCTATCACACAAAAGGGTGCTCACAAACCCTAGAAGACTAGCACCCAAGAGAGGTGTGCACTTTTCCCAAGAAGATGTACTTGCTGAAATTTCCAAACTCACACTTAAGATATAATTCCTCAATGGGGATTTTACCTTTACTTATATTAGATTGAACCTGTCAACAAAAGTGTCTATTGGCACAACAAGGCCGACCTCAATAACTCATAATATAATTAATAATTACCAAATTAATTATCGTTTACATTAATTATCTTTTACATTAAGGTGGGGCCGACCTGTACCCTTTACATTACAATTAGGGTTACAGGTAAGTCTGACTCTTGAACAATATAGCAAGGGATCTCATACACCCACTAGTGCTCGGCCACTATGGTCACATCCATAGGGATGTCCATATCTCTTTCTCACTATGTCTCACAGGATAACCACACTCATTAGTGCTCAGCCACTAGGATCACATTCACATGTGCTCATCCACAAGCACGTCCAACTCAGTGAATCTTCTTTCCCACTGCATTACACGGGAGAGTCATTTGGAGTTCATCATCTCAACTCTCTTCTCAGAGAAGGCTAATACATCGTTTTCATCTATGTCTCAGAATGATGTGTTGAAATAACGTAACTGTGAAGAGCATTCTTATTATTTTGTTATTGGATTAAATCCCCATTGTGGATTAATCATGTCATTATTATTATTTTTATTATTATATTAATCCCCATTGAGTATTAATCAAGTCGGTAATTGTATAAGGACCAAATCCCCTTTTGTGGATTGGTCATCGGACAATTACAATGTGCAGAATAAGAAGTCGGCCCCAGCAGTTATATTGAAAGGGCCAGATTTAATTAAAGGTGGATTTACCCACCC
>SNQJ01S0053706.1:32314-49704 GCA_010110895.2 Picea sitchensis
ACCAAATAGCCTTGTGGTGTTTCAATTGCAATATGCCAGACATGTAAAAGATGCATTGTTAATTAATAAACATATTTATATAACTTGGAAAGCATCTGAAAAAAACACACCTCCACCCACATTAATATAATATAAATTAACTGAATAAAATGGGTGAATTTGCTTGCCTGTCCATCTGTCAAACCATATGCTAAATCAATTTCCCTTTCTGTAACATTAGAATCTCCATTACGACGAGCTTCTCTAACCAATTCAGACAATTGTTTCCATGATAACCTATCGCCATGACATTGTTTACACATTTCAATCCATACCTTCATCCAGTCAAGATTGTTTGCAATGTATAAATGTAGGGCATCCCAATCTTGAGAAACTGAATAAAAGAATCATAATTCACCTATATTAAAAATTAGTTAAAAGCATGGTAAATATTAAAAATTGATGAAAGAATAAATAATAAATGAGTATGATCATATGTTACATAAAAACCAAAAATTTATATAATTACCTCTCACTTTCTTCAGTCTACCTTTCCCCAACAGGTGCTCCCATTCAAAGTTTTGATGGAGTTCACATCCCAAATGCGATCCACTGCATGCATAGCTGGCACTGGTAATTTAGGAAGATACTGACTAATATACACCATGGATTGATATACCATATATCCCTCCACCATAGAACCCTAAGGACGTGCTCTTTGTCTAACCAAATCCTTCAATGATTTCAAGTGCCTCTCCACCATCCACATTGACCTTTTGTGTACAGGTCCACACATTTCAATCTCCTCAACTTGGTGTATGAGGTAGTGTTCTTGTGCATTGAAAAATGTTGGAGGTATATACTTTTTCATTTCACACATTAGCTGAGGAATTTGTCTCTTCCAATAATTTATATAATCTTTATGGATTTATTTCAATGACAACCATCTACAGATCATGACGCATGAAAATAACATGTTTCAACAAAACATAATATATATTACATTACAAGTAAAACATATGTCATTAAGTACAACAACACATTCAATTTTTTTTTTTGCATATAAATCACAACTACTCACCTCATGTATTTGCCAATATCATATATAACTTGTTTGACATTCTTTTCCAAGTCGTTTGGGAGAGACAGAGGTAGAACATACTGTAACAATAAAAATGAATCATTATTTGTTTCCAAAGTAAACAAAAAAAAAAAAATATTAAAAAAATTATATGACCAATATATAAATATGTATACCAAAACTATTACCTTAATGAAGGTATGCCAATCATGTGTTTTTACCCCACCAAATTCACCTTTCTTCGTTAAAATATTATTTATGCCTGAAGAAAATCCCGTGGGAAATTGAATTCTTTGAACGAACTCTTTAACATCATTTCTTTGTTGCTTTGTTAATAACCATGGAAGGTTATTTCGGTCTCAATCGCTATTTGACCAGATCACACTTTGCATTGCATATTTGGCTTCCTGAATGTCAATACAAATTTTGACAAAATTTTCTTTGTCACTCCTACCATATATGATTCGCCATAATGTTTCTATCACATTCTTTCCGATATGCATTTTATCAAACCAATGAGCTATTTTTATCTCCTCATAGTAGGGAAACCTCATGAATTGAGTGGGATAACATTTTATTCCTCGTGGAATCCAATTATCAATACCTTCATGATGGCGGCCGTAAGTGTTGAAGTTTGAGTAGATTCAAAATATATTATTATCATTCATATTGTATTTGACCAAGACAAAACCCTAAATAATAATATTATATTATATTTTCTAAGTCGACCCTATTGTGCCTTGACAAAGTCAATTGTAAATTAGAAAGGATGAATTGAACAAGTCGGCCTTGACCTAATTCTAGGTGGGACAACTTGTATTTATAAGAGGATAAGCGCTTCACTTGGAGAATACACACACAAAAAGCTCCCTCACACAATAAAAGTGTGCAATTATGAGAGAGTGGCACAGCTACAGAGGAAGGGCAATGCAACTATAGATGAAGGGTGTTCTAGTGAAGGGCTTTGGTTATCTGTTGGAGGACTATCTTGGTCTAGTGGTGCGCTACCCTATTTGGGTTAGGGTTTCTCATTTATCTTTTGTTTTGGTGAGGTATCTCTTGAGAGAGAAATTGTACTTGTTGAATAATAGATATTGACGAAGATTTGTTGGGTTTTCTCCCCCATAAGGGATTCCCAGGATAAATCTTGTGTATACTGTGGATTTATTTCTTTCAGTGATGCTTATGCATGCGATTTCTTTTTTAATAGTCTAAAGTTAAATAATACTGAACACACTTAACTGCTTAAGATAAATTTTAACATTGTATCAGAGCAGGCCTGAAAGAAGCCATTTGCATAGTCTAGAATAACTTTCCAGGGAATGTAATATCATAGGAAGACTCTCCTAACCCTAGTGCACCTCTCCCTATGTTTAGATTCTTAGTTTGATGAAGTTTTGAAACCTGCAACTGGTGTTGCAACTGCCGATAACTGCATAAACCCTAGAAGGTGATTTCACCCAATTTATGGAGGATATTGATCAAAGTAAGGATACCAAGAAGTTTTCCTAAGGAGGCCACACCTTTCCCTCAGAGAAAAATTCCAAAATTCACATTTTGAAAAATTAGGTTTTCCTCATAAACCCTAGTTCAAGACATCTCGGCAACTGCAGATTGAAGCTATAACTGGTCACCTTGGCATAACACTCTCTGGTAAGTACAAAACCTTTTCTTGATTTTTTTTTTTTTTTCTCATTGTATTATTGTTCAAGGGTTGGATGGATCCTAGTACCAAGCTTGATGAGAAGTTTGAAGGTGCTGATAATTTCCGAGCATAGAAGTATAGAGTAATGCTCATTCTAGAAGAGAATAATCTAGAAGATTTCATCAAAGAAGAGGTTCCAGAACCCGATGAAGATGAGGCCAAAGAAAAGTACAAAAAGAACATAGTGAAGGAAAAGATAATCATTGCTAATTCTATCAAGAATTATTTGATCCCCCATGTCTCATCAGTGAAAAATCCTAAGAAGATGTTTGTTTCCTTATCCCGATTGTATGAAGGAAAGAATATAAATCAGAAGATGACATTTAGGACACAACTCAAGAATGTGAAGATGAATAGTTCATAAAATATCCAATCATACTTCACAAGTGTGTCTCAGATCAAAGAACAACTAGAAGCCATTGGAGACACAATCGAAGAATCCAAGTTGGAGATGACTACATTGAATGGTCTCTCTAGATCTTGGGAATCATTCATTCATGGTATATGTTCAAGGATAAGGATAGCAAGGTTTAGTAGACTATGGGAGGATTGTACTCAGGAAGAAGCTAGATTGACAACAAGAGAAGAGAAACTAGGAAATGAAGAAAATAAATCCCTAGCAACACATACTAAAAAAGGAAAGAGAAAGAAGGAAGTTCACTGTTACAAGAAACCTCATGGATTACAAAAGACTCAAAAATTTATTAAGGATTTCTCAAATTACAGATACTTCATTTTTCAGAATATGGGACACATTTCCATAAATTGTCCCAACTCCAAAGGTCAAGTTAGAAAAGGAAAGTATAAAAGACATCATGATCATGCCGAAGAATATGATGAACATGATCATGAGAAAACCAAAGAACAAGACTCAATTGAAGAATATGTAATGATCTCAACTCTTAGAGGTACACTCACTCATGGAAGTGACAAATGGCTTATTGATAGTGGTGCTTCTAAGAACATGACTGGTTACAAGGAATCTCTCTCAGATTTAGTTCAAAAAGATTCACCTCACAATGTGAAGCTCGGTGATGACTATCAATATCCCATTAAAGGAGTCAGAGAAGCATCCTACAAGTTAGACTCCAGAAAACCTATGAAGGTGAAGGTTGTGTTGTATGTACCTAGTTTGAAGAATAATCTCCTTTCTATCTCAGCTTTAGATGAGAAAGGATTCAGATTTTCTTTCATTTATGGCGAATTCCTCATGTGGCCAAGAGGAAAATATATGGATGATTCTATAATGATTGGTGTCCAAGAAGGAGGATTATACAAGTTAAAGGGACATTTAGTTTCAACATTAGTACACAATAAAATTACTCCAAGTGATCTATGCCATAGAAGGTTTGCTCATATACTTTACAAATCCCTATCGATCATGAGCAAGATGGTGATAGGTTTTCCAGAAATCCAAGTGGACCATGAAGGATATGCAAGGGATGTGCACAAGGAAATAACACGACGAAACCATTTCCAAGCAGCGATAGCAAAGCCAAGGGAGCCTTGGAAATTATATATTCAGACGTGTGTGGACCAATGTCAACCGCTTCACTTAGTAGGTATGTATACTATGTTTCATTTATTGATGATTTCTCACGTAAAAATTGGATTTATTTTCTGAAGGCTAAAAGTGAAGTGTTCAACAAGTTCAAAGAGTTCAAGGAACTTGTTGAAAACATGTATGAAAAGAAGATAAATATATTAAGGTAAGATAATGGAGGATAATTCACATAAGATGAATTCAAAGAATCCTGGAAGGAAGTTAGGAATAAGAGGGAGCTCTCTACTCCCTAGAATCCTCAGTAGAATNGGGATTCTAAAGGAGGAAAAAGGCCAAATGAGAATTCATTCTTTCCAAGAGAGATTGAGAGATTGAGAGAGAGCAAGAGAAGAGAAGTTTCTATTTTCTGAGCAGAGAAAGTAGCAAAGAAGTGGCACGAATTCCAAGGCTAATCTAGGGCACGAATTTCGAGGCTGCCAGCAGAGAGGATAAATCTGTACGGTACGGATTTGGTACAGCCACATTTAATGTTCCTGTTCTGGCCGTACAGCAGCACCATTTCCAAGGAAAAGGGCACATTTAATGGTCCGTACAGACCGTACGGTCGCCGTACAGCAGCAACAGATTTCTGGGCGCGATTTTTGAGACAAATCGTACAGCATTTAAAGTTGTGACAGTCCGTACGATACGACTGTCTGAGCACAAATTTCGAGGGTGGCTATGTTGGATTTCTTCCAGTAAATTTCAAGCACGAAAATCGAGGGAAGAGATAAGTAAATTCTGTTGGTTTTATTTTTGCTGATATGTAATTTCCAAAAATTGAAGAAATAAGAAGAACTCACTCTCTCTCACTGGTTTTCCCCACATTGGGGTTTTTCCAGGGTCATTTGACCAAATATCATTGTGTCATTAAATGTTTCCTTGCTGGTTTAATTTCTGAGTTTTAAGACAGCCATTGAAAAGATCATTTATTTCATGTGTTTCAGTGAAATGTCATTTTAATATTTAATGCATATTAATGTCTGCAAATTTCATTAATATTGGGAATGGACATTAAACATTTGGAGTGATAAGGAGTGATTGAAACCAGGATTGGGATAAATTGCAGAAGTGAGAAAACACAGAAAAAATCAACATACAAAATAATATTATATTATATTTGTTAAGTCAACCATATTGTGCCCTGACAAGTCAATTGTAAATTAGAAGGATAAAGTGGACAGGTCGACCCTGACCTAATTCAAGGCAATTCAACTTGTATTTATAGGAGGCCTAGCGCCTCATTTGGAGAACACACAACAAGCTCTCTCACACAAAAAAGTGTGCAAGTTTGAGAGAGCGACACAACTGCAAAAGTAGGGAGACGTAGTGACAGAAGAAGGTTGTTTTGGTTAAGGGTTTTGGTTATCTGGTGAAAGACTATCTTGGTCTAGTGGTTCTCTACTCTATTCTGGTTAGGGTTTCTGGTATATCTTTTGTTTTGGTGAGATCTCTCTTGAGAAAGACATTGTACTTGTTGAAGAATCTATATTGAAGAAGCTTTGTTGGGTTTTCTCCCCCACGAGGGTTTCCCAAGAAAAATCTTGTGTATATTGTGGATGTCTTTCTTTCAGTGATCCTTATGCATGAAGTTATTGTTTTAATAGTCTAAAGTAAAAGAATACTATACACACTTAACTTCTTAAGAGAAAATTTAACATGGTATCAGAGTGGGCCTGAAAGAATCCATTTGCATAGTCTAGAAGAACTCGTTGGGGAAACTAAGACCATAGGGAGACTCTCCTAACCCTAGTGCATCTTTCCCTGGGTTTAGATTCTCAATTTAACAAAGTTTTGAAATCTGCAACTGGTGTTGCAACTGTAGGTAACTGCACAAACCCTAGAAGGTGATTTCACCCACTTTCCGGAGGACGTTGGTCAAAGTAAGGCTACCAATAAGTTCGCCTAAGGAGGGCACACCTTTCCCTCGGAGCAAAATTCCAAAATTCACATTTTGAATTGAAGTTGGAACTGTTCACCTTGGCATAGCACTCTCTGGTAAGTACAAAACCCTTATTTGAAAATTTTTATTTCTCTTATTATATTTATGTTCAAGGGCAGGATGGCTCCCAGTACCAAGCTTAATGAGAAGCTTGAAGGTGTCGATAACTTTCGAGCATGGAAGTACAGAGTGATGCTCATTCTAGAAGAGAATGATCTAGAAGACTTTGTAAAAGAAGTTCCAGAAGCTAATGAAGATGAGGCCAAAGTAATGTACAAAAAGAACCTAGTGAAGGCAAAGCGAATCATTGTTGATTCTATCAAGGATCGTTTGATCCCTCATTTCTAATCATTGACAACTCCCAAGAAAATGTTTGAAGCCTTATCCCAATTGTATGAAGGCAAGAATATCAACCGGAAGATGACCTTGAGGACATAACTCAAGAATGTGAAGATGCAGAGTTCAGAATCTATCCAATCATACTTCACAAGGGTGTCTCATATCAAATAATAGCTAGAATCCATTGGAGACACAATCGAGGAAGGCGAGTTGGTTATGACTACATTGAATGGTCTCCCCAAATCATGGGAATCATTCATTCAAGGTATATGTTCAAGAAGAAGGCTAACAAGGTTTAGCACACTATGGGAGGATTGTACTCATGAAGAAGCTAGATTGGCAACAAGAGAAGAGAAGCTAGATGATGAAGAAAATCAATCCCTAGCAGCACATACCAGAAAAGGAAAGAGCAAGAAGGAAGTTCACTCACAAAAGAAACCTCGTGGATGACAAAAGATTGACAAGTTCAAGAAGGATTTCTCAAATTACAGATGCTTCATTTGTCAGAAGATGGGACACATTTCCATAAATTGTCCCAACTCCAAAGGTCAGGTCAGAAAAGGAAAGTATAAGAGATGGCATGCTCATGTCGCGGAAGATGATGAACATGATCACGAGAAAACCAAAGAAGAAGACTCAAGTGAAAAATATGTATTGATCTCAGCTCTTACAGGTACAGTCACTCATGGAAATGACACATGGCTTATTGATAGTGGTGCTTCTAAGAACATCACTGGTTACAAGAAATCTCTCTCAGATTTAGTTCAAAAAGATTCATCTCACAAGGTGAAGCTAGTTGATGACTATTAGTATCTCATTAAAGGAGTAGGAGAGACATCCTACAAGTTAGACTCCAAAAAACCTATGAAGATGAAGGATGTGTAGTATGTACCTGGTTTGAAGAAGAATCTCTTTTCTATCTCAACTTTAGATGAGAAAGGATTCAGAGTTGCTTTCATTGATGGTGAAGTCCTCATGTGGCCTAGAGGAAAATCTATTGATGATATCGTAGTGATTGGGGTCCAAGAAGGAGGCTTATACAATTTAAAAAGACATTATGTTTCAGCGTTAGTACACAGTAAAGTTACTCCAAGTGAACTATGGCATAGGAGGTTTGTTCATATACATTACAAAGCCCTACCGATAGAAAGCAAGATGGTGACAAGTTTGCCAGAAATCCAAGTGGATCATGAAGGCATATGCAAAGGATGCGCACAATGCAAGAACGTGAAGAAACCATTTCCAAGCAGTGATAGTAAAGCCCAAGGAGTCTTCGACATTCTACACTCAGATGCTAAAAATGAAGTGTTCAACAAGTTCAAAGAGTTCAAGGCACTTGTTAAAAACCTGTCTAAAAAGAAGATAAAAATACTAAGGTCAGATAATGGAGGTGAATTCACATCAAATGAATTCAAGACATTTTGTAAGGAAGTTGGGATTAAGAGGGAGCTCTCTACTCCCTACAATCTTCAACAGACTGGTGTGGCAGAAAGAAAGAACCGTACAATCATGGAAGCAGTGAAGGCCATGATTCATGYTCAAGATTTATCGATGCATCTATGGGCAGAAGCATCCAGGACCGTTGTATATGTACAGAACAGAAGTCCCCACAGAGTACTTGGGAACAAGACACCAGAAGAGATGTTTACAAGTGAAAATCCAGAGGACAACCAGTTGAGGATATTTGGTTGTCCAGTATATGTCCATGTCCCCAAGGACAAGAGATAGAAGTTGGACCCTTTAGGAAAGAAGGGTATATTTGTTGGATACAGTGAGACATCGAAGGAATATAGAGTTTACATCCTTGATCACCGTCAGATTGAGACTAGTAGAGATGTCACCTTCGATGAGGATGCGAATTTCAGTAGATCGAGACAACATCATTCAGATGAAGTTCATGATGAGGACCCTAAAGCTCCCAGAGTTACAGATACGTATGAAGTACATGATGTTGTACTAGAAGAACCATAGATACATGTAGAATCATCCCGAGAGATGAATACCATGAAGAGAAGACCATCTTGGGCTCGGGAAATTATTCAAGATGCAAAGAAGTATGGTACTCCAGATGGATCCTTCAGAGAAAGAAAAAGGCCACAACATTACTCTAGCTACGTGGCATTACTAAGTGACATCATATATGTTGAGCCTACCAGTTATGAAGACTGCAAAGAAGAAAGCATGGATTGATGTCATGGTTGAAGAGTACCAATCCATTGTAAACAATGGTGTTTGGGATGTGGTTCATGTTATCGCACAATCTATACTTT
Organism: Picea sitchensis; assembly: GCA_010110895.2. Lineage (NCBI taxonomy): Eukaryota > Viridiplantae > Streptophyta > Pinopsida > Pinales > Pinaceae > Picea > Picea sitchensis. Next base: position 41,174 of record SNQJ01S0053706.1, read on the forward strand.
CCCAAAGCCCAAGGCAAGTGGAGGCAAGATCATTGTAACAGGGGGTGACCTATCACTGTCACCTTAATAGGAAACCCCTTTCTATTTAGGAGTATATCAAAGTTACCCTAGGGGAGACGTCCCCAATGACCTAAACGGCTTATAACTAAGGCAAGGATGCAAGAAAATGCCCCTCTCACTGGTTACTCAATTCAAAAGGTTCTTATATCCTTTAAGGGATTAAACAAATGGTAAAACGGAGTGTACCTGCCCATAACAAGACAACAAGAAAATATGGCAGGTTGCAAGTACAAAAATGTGATGTTAGTGCTTCTTAAGACTATGAACCTTCAAAAAATGGGCTAGCTAATATAAAGTTGCAGCAATGTAACAGTTTACAACAGCAATGAGTGTTTTGCAACGGCCACGAGAATTATGCCTTGAAATTGCTTGAAAAAGACAAGAAGAAGTAGCTTTGACTAGGAAAATTGATAATAAATTGTCACAAGCAAACTTGGCAATGTCTAGCTAGCATTTAATGTCACTTTTTCACAGCATTTGTTGCAGTTAGATGGTTGTAGAAATATTTTGTAACAGCAGCAAATTCTAGTGCTCAAAATTGCAAGAAAACACCATGCAAACTCAGCATTTATCTAGTAGATTGATTGGAAATTGTCATAAGTGATTTTCAGATGAGCTAAGTATGATTTATGTAGATGAATGTGGAAATTTGGAATGAATTAGCATGGTTGTAGCAATTATTTGCAACAGCAGCAAATTAGCCAAGGAATTAGTCTACTTTAGGGTTAGTAAAAGTTAGTAAAAGCTTCAAGGCGAAAGGTTTGAGTGTTCGTTTGATCAATCATTCACTATAGTGGGTAGACTAGTGCCTTTAGGGTTTATGGAGTCAACAATAGCAGCAGAAAATCTTGGAGCAAAGTAGCAATGATAGTACTTTGTCAAAGGAGAAAGGATGGATGAAGGAGGTGTTGGCAACCCAAGGCCTCAAGCATCCAAATCCTAAAGACAAATTTGCTAGAGTAAGGAATCTTAGGCCCTAGCGAATATTTCTTCCTTAGACTATTAAAATAATGTATGCAATAGGAAATTAGAGTGAAACTACTAGAGAGCTAGCACTTGAGGGCTCTAATAGCCACTTCTTAAACAAGGTGTACTTGAGAAATTTAGACAAGTGGAAAACTATAGAGAGAAAGAAGTAACTTATGTTTCTCTCCTAGGGTTTAAGCAAGCAATTTCATAATATTTAACATGAAAAAAGTAAAATTTATCAAAAACACTCATTAACATAAACAAATTGCAAGTTTTCTACTTCCCCAAGAATAATCAAGCTAAACCCTAGTTGAAGACCTCCCACCATGAAAAATAGCCAAGATACACCAAAATATGTTAAAATAATGTAACTACAAAGTGTATTCCTATTATTATTTGATATATTATTCATTGGATCTATCCCCATTGCGGATTGATCATGTCGGTTATTATAAAGGACCAAATCCTCTTTTGCAGATTGGTCAAAAGATAATTGTAATAGCCAGTTGGAGAAGTCGGCCCTGCCAGTGAAGAGACACTTCACACGTGACGGTCTTGTATAAATAAGGAGGCTAGCACCTCACTTAGACACACAACTAACTTGCGCATTTGAGAGACAAGTTTCACTTTGGCGATTTGAGAGACAAGCTTCAAAATTGTGCTAGAGAAGAAGGAGAGAGTGGCACATCTTTGGGAGAGGGTCTTCTGTATTATTTTGAGTGATCTCTTGGCCTTGTATTGGCTATCTATAATAAGGAAGTTTCAGTCTTTCCCCAGAGGGTTTCCGATAAATGTTAAACTTTGCAGATTGTTTATTTATTAGTGATCTTGTATTATGTTATTGTTATCTATTGAAATGAAAAGAACTATAATAATGGCTTTCAAAATGACAATATTGGCATCGTGAGCCGTTTCAGAGAGTATCTTTCACAAGAGAAAATGAAAAACGTCAATGTTGGTTCGACATGTGCAAATTAGGATTTTGTTGTGAGGTGAGCTCTAAACCATCTAGAAAAAGTGCACCTTCCCCCAAGGATCATTTTGACACCTTCGTGCACCCTTTTAGTGGTTAGATCTCCTGTAAAGTGAAACCATAGTTTCACAAAAATACCAGAAAACCAAAATTGTATACCGTAAAACCAAGCACCAAATTCGCAACCGTAGATCAAGTTTGAGGGGGTAAGTTGGATTTTTGAAATTCTGATTGCACCATCTTACTCGCCTCAGGTCAGCGCATTTATCCCCTGGATAAGAATTTCGAATTTTGAAGTTTGAAAATTTAAGGTTTCCCCATAAAACCCTAAGTTGCAATTAGAAGCAGCCCGTAACTATTGCATACTGCATTTACCAGCTGTAGTCACCCTTGAAGTTTTTAAAGAATTGGTAATGATTATCATTATTGCCAAATGGTGCCACCACCCACAAATGCTATCGAGGTATGTATATTCTCACATATGTTTAATGGTTAAACCTAAAGAGTATTTGTAGGATAAGGTATCTCTTGCCATAGATCCAAAAAAATCTCAAGATCCAAATGACATCTGCAGGAATGATGCAATATAGGTGATTATTCATGCATTTATTTCTATGATCATTATTCAACCTTTAATCAAAATCTTGAGTCAAGGTATTAGATAGATTAAAAATTGAGATCATAGAACTTATCCTACAACCCAACCTTCACAAGATATGTATGCCTCAAGATGTAAGACAGTTGAAAAAAGCACTTGTCACTTGAGTGAAGGAGACTTGGAAGAAAAAGCAAGAACTCAATATTCTTGAGGACAAAGCTCCATGTTTGATTAATCAAGCTGATGATTCAAAGGTACACATGACAAGTTGGATGACTAGAAGTTGAGATAGCAGTATTTATAAAGTATTATACTTGATAGCATATGAGCATATAGAGGTAATGTTTTGCTTCATACAACTAACACTCCTCTAGGAGAAACCTCATGTGTTAGTTCCATGTATGGAAGACATGCCGATCACAACACTAGAAGATTTTTGATCTCATTTCGTATTGTATTCTTACCTTTAATCTTGCTTCAAATAAATTATAAGTAATAACTCTAAAAGAGTTTACCGTGATGATTGTTCGTGGCTATTGCTTTATATTATCAAAAGGATATTACTCTGTTTGTTGTTTTGTTGACCTTGCTCTAGGTCATCACGTAATAACCCTAAGGAAGCAATAGTAAAGGTTGCAAAATGTGCTCTCGATAAAGTTTCGTTCTCGCCGTAACTTGATCTCTACGTAATCAGAGTGTTTGGTTGTTACACCAGATGATGATCATCTGATGAAACTAAATTCCCAACACAGTGAGAAAATGTTTGTGAGTCATTATAATTGATTAGTGTTAACTAATTCCCTTCCGATTGGCCTCATCAAGATAGAGCAATGGCCTTTGTTCTAATTCTCAACGGATGCTCGAAACCAAGACCGAAATGAAGATCCGTGATGTGTGACTTGTGATCGTTACTCTCATTCTACCAAAATCAAGAAACCCGGCGAGATCTATCACCTTTGCATACCGAACTTAAAGGTGATGGTTCCATGTGCGTATTGAAGGATATGCTTTGCAAACTTCCAATTTAGCTCATGCGACTCCTATGAACTCCTAAAACTATTAACCGTGATAGAGAGACCGTCCGGAGGTATGAGATAATAACAAGATCCCCACTTTTAGTTGTCAGACAAAGGTGTTGTCAATCCTCAAAGGAGTCTCCATCCTCAAGTTTGAGTTGTGATAGGAAGGGAGTCGGGTCAGACTTGCACCACAATTGTGAAATATCTCAAGAAGATCTCGTGAATATATTTCTGGCTTGAGACAATTTGAGTTTGATGCATCCTGACTGATCTCAAATACAAAGAATAAGTGTAGTGGACCCATGTTTTTCATCATCAAAAATCCGTCATGTAGAATCCTCTTGATCAGCAGGAATCGTTGAAGTCGGCAACATAATCAAAGAAATCATCAACATACAAAACTAAGAGAGTATAAATAACTGGCCCCGAAAGATGAGACATTTGAATCACTTTACAACATAAAGTTCTTGACAACAAAAAGTAGGAGTCCATTCTGGTATGCTAATGCCCTGAGCTCCGCTGAGGCCACAAAGGGACTTCTTCAGCCCATTGCATTCAAAGGATGATTCCTAAATCCCTCGATCGCCTCCATGTAGATATCCTCAGAGATCACCATGAAGAAATGCATTTTCACGTCCATCTGATGATTTAATCCTTTGCTGCCGCAATGGAAAAGTGCCAATCGGGGATGGAATTCTATCTCTCTCACCGAGCGAAGGTCTCATCATAGTCAATGCCATGCATGTGTTGAAATCCTTTGGCAACGAGAATAGCTTTGTATCTGCTAATTTGTCCATCTCATATGCCTTGGTCCCAGACCTTATCCGACGGGCTGCTTCTCCCAAGAAGGAAGGGGAACCGCATCCCAAGTCTGCTCTCGGTGGAGGAGTTGTACTCCTTTGCATGGTGATTCTCTAAAGGATTTCTAGCAAAATTGCCATAAGATCAGGATCTCAAGACCTGAACTAAGAAGAGATTTCTCAAGGGAAATGGCTCGGGCCTCAAAGGAGTGTAACAGAGGCTCTCAAACGATCGAATTCTCCTAGTGTCAGCCATCACCAAATGAACTTCTATCCCGGTGAGTAGTATGTGCCCACTTGGGCCTCTCCTATGGATCTACAACTACATCTGGATGCTCGAATCTGCATCTGACTGTACTAAATATGAATCTAAATCAATCACCGAGTCCTCCTAATCGTAATCCTCATCTGAAGAAGAGCCACCATGTGCATGCTCATCATCTCAATCAGGAAGAATGAAGGTGTTTTGCATGCCATTACAGAGATCACGCTCAATGATGAGGTCGTCTGAGGAAATATCAATAAACCTATATCCTCACATCATCGTATCCAACAAAAATACACCAGGCAGCTCGGTGGATCGCGGGCCTTCCTTTTTCGAGGGAATCTGGGCCATGCATTACGAAATCCAAAAAATGCTAAAGGTCATCGTTTGAGGCCGCCCAAGTCTCATAGAGAAAGCGATTCCTACATCTATGGGGAGATCTGCTTTGGATGTATGTTGCACAATTAATCGCTGTCTATAGTCTATGTGGTAGTAACTTTGCATGCAAAGATGAAAGATGCCATCTCCTTTAGAGATATGGTTTTCTCAAAGAACTCGAATTTGTTGTGAGTGTGGAATCAGAAGGTAACTGAATCCCTATCTCATGGAAATTATTATGGATCTCATGATTTACTTACTGTTCCCCATTATTAGTTTGGAGGACTTAGATCTTCTTTACTTTAGACTCTGTTCAACCAGTACTTTGAAATCTTGATGTTGAGACCTCGATTTTGCCTAAGCAGCAGCATCCATGTAAAACGTGAGAAATCATCAACAAAAATTGAGAACAAACCTCGAAAGATAGTGGATAATGAAAAGGACCTATAAGGTCATTGTGTATCATATCTAAAGGCATAAGCTCTCTGAGACTTCCTTTTGTTGAATTTCTCCTGAGAGTGTTTTCCGAGAACACATCCCTCACATACTCTCTTGGAGAAATGGATGTCTAGTAAACCATCAACCAATATTTGCTTGCTGTTGTTTCATATATGAAATTCAAATGTTCAAACCTTTTGTGCTATATCCTACTACTTTCATAAGCACGAGTAAGCAATAAAGAAAAATCAAGTTCAATAAATTCAAATGCATACAATCTAGACCTGATGATTTTACTCACTAGCAGGCAACCGAGTTGGATTTGCATAACATAGATGTCCACAAAATTTGGTATGAATATGATTTTATTTCCAATGCCAAAATTCATCTCGACACACCTGAGAGAAGGTTGATTGAAAAGTTTGGGAACGTGGCAGTGACATTCTAGAATCTTTCATATTGGTGAGTTCAATCCTTTCCTTTGCCCAAAGGACTTCGACAGTAAGAGTTAACCCTCATCGTAATAGGAGGACCTTTGTATGCATCCACTGAAAGGTTCAGACTGCTGGAGGCGTACCATGTGATGTGATGCTCCCACTGAATCTACCATCCAAGCATCGAGAGAGGAGTTGATGGAAATCAAGGCATGGCTAGAATTTCCTTTCTTGGGATTCAGATCTTCTTGCACCCTCGGGGATGTGATCTCCAAGGTTGTTTTGTTGGAGTATTTGAGACATTAGATCTATTTTCTTTTGCATGCATGTGAATTCTGGATGGAATCATTTGTGACAGTACGTGCATTTCTCCCCTTTTCTTCCCTTTTCCCCTTTGGATCCGAAGGCATCGGTGAAGGGTTTTGTGTACCCTTCCTTCTTCAGATGGCCTTGAGCTTTCCTTTTGCCTTTATCTTTAGATTTCTTATATTTATGGCTTCCATATTGCATAGTAAGGGCATGCGCCTTTGGGCCTTTGATTTTTCCCATGTTGATGAGCTTGGTTTTCTCTTGTGTCAGGGATTCGATAAAGTCCTCAAGAGAAGGCATATTCCAGGTGGCTCCAAAGGTGAATCTGACAGAACGGAATGTGGATACGAATACAGAGAATTCATGACCAAGTTTGGAGAGAATGGTGAGAACCATTTGTTTCTCCTTAGATTTATCAACCCCGCAAGTTTTAAGTTGTGATAGTAAATCCTTGAATTTTGTAAAGAAATCTTAGATATTGTCGAAGCTTTTTGGATCAAATGTGAGCAATTCCACCTCCAACACATGTCCCATCATCTCATCATGTTTGCCAAAGAGCCCTTCCAAGGTGGTCCAAGCTTCATTGGGAGTCTTACAGGGAGATATGTGAAAAAGGAGATCGGGAGAAATAAGACTACAAATTGTTCTGAGTGCTTCATCCATGCGATTTAACTACTTGGATTTTTCTATGGCTGATGTCGGTTATGTATCTGTATTCAAGGTTAACCTATACAATCCTATGGTTCGGAGATGTATGGCTATTTTCTCCTTCCATGCAAAGTAGTTGTAAGGTGTAAGAATGAATTCTTTTTGGAAATCCATCTTTCCGTTGTCTTCAATCTTTTGTACCTGCAAAAACATTTGGTGTAGCTTTTGCTTAGCAGTCTGTCGGCTCTGATACCATGTAAATGTGTTGAACCTGCACAGAATAGATATAGCTATAAAATACTACACACATTTGCATAGAGAAATTGAGAAACAAGAAGAAGGAGAGAAAGAATAGAAGAATTCTCATTAACCGTAATGAATAATGAATAATTTACACATGATATAATCTGTATCACTCAACCAATGTGCACTAGAGGAGAACAAATGTGCCATAGTGGTGGTCTAGAGTGATCTAGACACACACCAGCAGTTATGGGAGTGAACTTCCACCTAGTCTAGTCTCTTAGGCAATTATGGGAGTGAACTTCCACCTGGTTGATTTAACTAGTCAACTAGTCTTCAGTTAACTGATTGAATAGAGAGTAGTGAGGAGTAGATCAAGGAATCAAGGGTAATGCGCCAGTCTAGTAATGATACCAAGGCAAGTGTGTATTAGTATGGTGATGATCCCAATGTAGCATGGTGACAAAACCAATGCAGCATCTAAACTCAACTCAATTAATCAAACTGAAGTGTCAACTGAAAGAGAATATTCTCCAGGTGGAATATTCTCCCCTAAAATATAGGAGACTGGAAAATGACAAATTATGACTAATAAACAAGGAAAAACATTACGAAAAATAAATTCTAGGTGTGTGTGAAGTAACTCCAACAATACTTGCGATAGTTGCGGTAAAGAAGTGGAAGATACACCAGATAAATGCGAAGACAAGCTTTCTAAACGGTGTAATAGAAGAGGAAGTGTATGTGGAGAAACCACAAGGTTTCGAGACACATGACAATCAGACACATGTGTGCATATTAAAGAAGGCCTTGTATGGATTAAAGAAAGCACCTAGAGCATGGTACAGTAGAATTCACAGCTTCTTGGTGAGCTTGGGCTTTACCAAGAGTAAAGCATATTCCAACATGTACTTCAAGGTTGTGGATGGTGAATAAGTAACACTATTGTTATATGTAGATGACATGTTTCTAACAGGAGACGAGAATCTCATCACTGAGAGTAAGAGGAAACTTGCTGCAAAATTCGAGATGAAAGACCTAGGCATGATGCATTACTTCTTAGGTCTAGAGGTATAGCAAAGACCGAGTGAGATTTTCCTTAACCAAGGAAAATATGTTGTTGAGATTCTAAAGAGATCCAGAATGATGGATTGTAAGGCCATGCCTACATCGAAGGCAACAAATCCGAAGTTGTTGAGTGATACATCTTCAAAGACAGTGGATGCCACCATGCATAGACAAATTATTGGTTTGTTGATGTACTTAACGAACACGAGGCCAGATATATGTTTTGTGGTGAACATATTGAGTTAGTATATGGTTGAATCGAGAAGTGTTCACTTAGTTGCAATAAAACATGTGATGAGGTACTTGAAGGGTACAATTGATTATGGACT
>SNQJ01S0053706.1:64387-78964 GCA_010110895.2 Picea sitchensis
CATAGTAAATTCCTCAAGGTTCAACAAGCTAATGATTTGCAGTATTATGTAGATTTTTCACACATAGGTACAAAAGGTTCTGCAATAGATCTGTTCATGGAATTTTGTAGCTAGTTCTTGTATAGAAGCTCCAAAACTTATTGGTTCTAGTTCTTGTGTAAGAACACCAATATTTTTCAGAACTTGTTTATTTTTGCTTCCTTTATAGCAATAATGGATCTGTGAAGTGTTGCTAAAAATGAAAAACATACCGTAGAACTTGTAGTATACCGTTATATATAAATGAATTGTGCAAGACAAGTTGAATCAAACATATGATAATAAGGCTTCTGATGGAGTGGTAGAAACAAGATATTGGAAATATTTATTCAATGAACAACTAAAACTTGAAAGAATATTAAATATTTATTGATTTAATTCATTCATTCATTTATTTTTGCAAACATTGTTCGCCAAAAAGTTGGTTTTCAAACAAGATCTGTTTGACTACGCCTAGAGGGTTTTCATAATAAGAATTTTTATTCTCAAGGAATTCCCACGAGGGACTGGATTATAAACGCTCCAGGGTCTATTGGTGTCTAAAACAGGTTTTCACCATCATAATTTTTATTTTTATTTTTATTTTCTTTATTTTCATTTTTATATTTTTTATATTTTGATGAAGGAAAATAGGATAACTAGGGAACTTAGCAATGTAAGAAGGTTGAGTTACATTATTGAGTGGGACATGTGTGGTTGGAGTAGGAAGTTGGTGGAGGAAATAATTGATTAGAAGTTAAAATTAGAAATTTAGTTAACTTCAACATGCATTTTTCCTCTAATCTTCTTAAGGTGGAAAGAAGAAAATCCATGAGAATACCATGGTGCTTGTGAATGAGGATGAGGAATATAAGATCGTATTGAAGAATTGATCGATGGAAATGGCATGGTTGATGTAGAAATGGAACTTAACTTCTATTGAATTTGTTATTCTATTGATCTTTACATCAATTCCTCATTTGTCTCTTTCACTATCCATCATTAATTTTGATAAACAGTCCCAACAATTGGAACACTTTTGTAACAAGTTCCTAGGAACTTGAACTTCAAATGTGGTTCATTTAAGTACTCAAAATGACATGATGTTTCACTTTTTATTCATTGGATGGCATGATGATATGACCTTTTCAAATATTGTCTTCAAAATCACTTGTTCATGAATTGACCTTCTTGGTCCTTCGGTGACCTGCAAAAAACTAATACTTATTTGCAATAAAAGATGAGATCAGGGAAGAAGAGAAGTGTATGTGATTTATTCTTCCAAGAAAAAAAATCACAAATAGTACATATGAAATATATCCAAGGAAAGATAAACAAAAAAAAACATTTTTTACTTGTTTAGGAGTGGTGGCCAACCTAGCCTATCTGATAATATTTTGTTGATAAAATATTCATTTGAGGCCCGATTGGAGTAATTCAGAAGAAAAATGAAAGTAAATTCATAGGGATATCTCTATTATAAAAAATCATTTTTTACTTGTTTAGGAGTGGTGGCCAACCTAGCCTATCTGATAATATTTTGTTGATAAAATATTCATTTGAGGCCTGATTGGAGTAATTCAGAAGAAAAATGAAAGTAAATTCATAGGGATATCTCTATTATAAACATGTTTTGAAAATTCCATGAGATGATATACCAAATTGTCTTAGGAACAACCTACATGACATTTTTTTTTGAATTCCTGCATAGACCAACATTCACTATTTTGAGTACAACTTTTTCATTTGATGATAGATTGATATGATTCCAATTAGAGATGAAAATATATTCATTTATGTATCTGAAGTAGAAACAAGTTTTGAATAAAAGAATAATTTATGGGTCAAATGTGCCAATGAACCGACTAGACAACACAATTTTAGGAGTGCATATTTAAGATAGGTAGTTAGTATTTAGGGAATAACATTCTCGTATAATATCGAAATCGAGTGATTCAAATAGAATTTTAAACTAGATTTGTATTATAACTCACCATAAAAATATGTTTGAAATATCTATCCATTTAAGCATCCAAAAAGTGTTGGTCCTAACTATGTTCCTAAGTTGCCTACTCTACATCCAATCAATGTTTTGGTCATATATTTTTCGTTTGTTATCCAAATTGAGTGATTCAAATTGTGTTAGAAGCTATATTTCAAGGGGTGTTTTTTATAGAAACGATTTATTTTGTACAGAAACTATTTTTTAAAATATGCCCATATGATCTCTCAAAACATGATTGTACTAACTATGTTATCAGTGAATTAATTGAGCCAATTAACCACAACAACCCATTTCTAAAAAATGATGATCTAGATATTCCTAAATTTTTTTAGGGATATAATTTTCAATGTAAGGAATCCACATAACAAAAATGAAAAAAATCCAATGCCTAGATTGTGTGATATGACCTATACAAGATATGGAGCAAAATGCAAAAACAACACCTAAATAAAGAATGAGAAAAAAATCAAACATTTAGTCAAAATGTGGTATGATAGAAATGGGATCCTGACATAGACACTATGTGAGTCCAAAAAGTGCACCATTACTTATGAAATGGTTGCCACAATTGTTTTGTTAAGTATATTTTCATTGATGTCAAGAATATCAAGGATGTTGTTGATTGTAAGACTGAAACAGAGGAATAAGGCCCAAATTGATGGTTGATAAAACAATGCAGTGTTTGCAGACCAATGCAGTGATAGAACAATGAAGTGATAAAAAATGAAGTGGTTTATGGAACAACACAATGTTTGATAGAATATCACAGTAAAACTTCTATTGAATAACAAAAAAACAACACAGATTACATCTGGGTAAAGCTTCACCAGATTGACGACTCTCATCGATCATCCATTCATTCAAAAGACCTTTCAAAACAGAGATACATGTGTTTCAAAACCTACATGCTCAGACCCATCGTATCTCACATAGATACCCCGATTTTACTACAAGATTGAAATCTAACCTTTAGTGAAGAGATCTCAAAAAGTATAGAGGCCAGTTCATGCGGAAGAAGACCACCATGAAGTGGCTAGGAATGATAGACACTTTATTGAAGGAAACTATGAGTCCATGAGAACCATTGATCCATCGAGAAGAAATATCGAGAGAGATATAAAAGCGTCCATCGGGACAAATCAATGGATGCATCTAATGAAAACTCAGTGATGGTGAGCCATTCGGATGTCACTATCGATTGTCATGTCAGAGCCATGCAAGAAGAAAGGACAAGGCCATGTGTCAAACTTCCAAGTTAGCATGATGTATGGACAAGAGTTGGAGGTAGTGATGATGTCATAATATCATCAGCTCCACATCATCCGTGATGTTAGCATGACAAATTGTGATAGATCGACTGATAGAATGACATGGATGCTAGCGTGGATGCCAAAGTGTCCTAGGAGTGACACGTGTCAACTAATGATTGTATCAAACAAGAATGAGTCCAGTTTGTTGTATGTCTTCATCTCAACCATTTATTTATAATGGTGAGTGAATATCCACCATTCATTGGAGAGGCCCTGTCAAAGTAAACTGTGTTACCCACAACATAGGCATTCCGACAAAGGGACTTCGAAAGCGTACAACAACCACCGATCTGAATAAGTATATCTCAGTTGTTCATATCAGAAACATTGGTTGGAGTGGATTAAGTAGGAACACTACGATGAAGGAGATCTGAGGATAAATCTAAATCATCCTTCGACATGCAAGAAAGATGAAATCTCGGTCGTATATCAATGTGGGTCCCATCTTACCTTCTCACGTATAGTTAGAATGACAAGAGGTAATTGGTGTGCATGTTGAGAGAGAAACACAATTGGAACTGTGGATTTCAGAATGCGAGGACCATTAGATCTATCATAGTATGAGTTATCTGAGTAGAGTGTGCAAAGGTACTCTGAAGAAGGAACTTCGAGGAGCGATCTAGGATGTAGATCGAAAAAAAATAAGAGATACAACGACATCTGTAGATCCATTGGAGGATCCATCTATGTTAATCCGCTTCAAAGAAGGAGAGTGATCCATATTTTATGAGCATAGCGAAATGAATATAGATTATTATCAAAGATGCTTAACCTGAGATAAAAATATACAGGTAAAATTGTTTCTATTCAATGAAATAAGGTGGGAAACTATAAAATGCAGGCTGAAACAAGCTGCTAGAATGGTGGTGGATGATCTCACGAGAGTCATGATGGTGTGCTCATTCACTAGAAACTCATTAAAATTAAGGGCTCTCGAGGAATTTTACAATAAATAGGAATGCTCAAAACCCTAGACATCCAAAGCCTAACCACAGAGATTGCATGCAAAAGTCATGTGGGCCCCATTTTGGGTAGTTTTGGTATATCAACTTCCCAATTGTAACTTTTACATGTGATCTCTGTTTTAGGCACACGTTATCCCATTGGAAATTTCTATCAGGAATATGCTTGCGGTGTTATGGCTGAGCCCTAAAAACGTGTTTAGAGACCTCAAAACGGTCCTAGAAGTCGGGGACCCAAAAACCAGGAAAAATGTCGAACTAGAAATTGCCAAAATGAGCCAGTTGGAATGGGTGGGAAGCCACAAAAATCCATCTGGATCAATCTATAATATGCAATGGTGTACATTGCATTGGGGTTACCCCATTAGGTAGAAATTTACATTGAATTTGGCCGGGTGAAGGCCACTTGCTTAGATGCGAATTTGCCCTGCTTTGACAACTCGATAAAAGGCATGGATCCTTTATTTGTGAGTGCCCTTGACTGTTTGTTCACAATCGATCCTCAATTCCTGTTGTATGTCACGGTTGAAATTTAAAGCTGTTGGTGTCGGTACATTACGCTATTTAGAGGTGTCTATTGGTGGGAAATAAAGATTGAGAGGAGATCCATGTTGAATGTGGGTTTAGGCCAAGGAGGAGGAATGTTAAGCTCAAAGGGGTATCACTCACATCCTTGGTGATGGTATGCGGAACCATAGCAGTGGCCTAAAGATTTTGATAGAGATTACGGTAAGGTTATTTACGCAAATGCAACCAAATTTTTAAGCCCACACAGAAACTTATGGCACCTAATTGTTGATCATGGCCTTGTACTTGTCATTGGACTTAGAAGGGATATCACAGGAACTTGTTGTGAGATGTGTTGGATATACTCAATGAACAGGTAGCTGTCATCTTAGGTTGGAGCCCGAGGAGATGAGTTGTGGGGATGTGACTACAAGGGGTAGTGCAACATCTATGGGACAAATGGGTGGAAATCCCAACCCACACAGAAAGGGGGCTATAGCCAGAGTTGAGATATGCAGGGATAGTTTGTAGCTATGATGGACATAGGGAGACTCTCATCCCATGTGAGGGAATGCTTGGAATTGTACATAGAAAGGATAATACATGATCATTGATTCTGACCTCAGTTTGTCCCACCTTTATGGTGGAAAGGTCATGGATTTGTTGACTTAGTGTCCAGCGGTGACCCGAGGCTTCGACCAGAATGTGCTAAGAAATCCACTGTACCAATCCAGGACAATGGTTTGTGGGATTCCAAAATGCACCCAAACTTCGTTCAAAGAAGAGCTTGGCGATTGGCCTCTATTTGTGATACTCTTCTTGCGGGGAAATAAAATTACCTATTTAGAAAAAGCAATCAACAACCCTGAAACCCACGGTCTTTTCCCAGCTTGGTGGATGGGAGACCCAAAATGTAGTCCATGGAGATGGATTTCCATGGGCTGTGTTAGAATGGCCAGGAGGGTGTGAACCCCTATTTTTGAGTGGTTGGTTTGGAAATAGTGAAAGCATTGCAAGACCTGATATACTCGATGAACGCCTATCGAATTTTCGTCCAGTAGAAATTTTTTTGCAACATTTCCACTATCTTTTGACACCGAAGTGTCCTACAACCGTTAGCAGGTGGGGTTCCAAAATCAACCTTGATCGCTCGCTTGATGGAATCGGGATATTTCCGGATGACACAACAGCCATCATAGAGATGAAGTTAGTGACAACTATGTTTCGTAACATTTGGTAGGTGTGGTGGTGAACTTTGGGTGCATCTCATAGACTTAGAGACCCATCAAGGTCCTCATGGCTACAGAGTCTAGAACCATGGTGAGTGTTGTTGGTGGTATCTTGGGGAGGCTAATACAATTAATGATGTGGTTGGTGCTTCATGTTTAAACTTGATGTTGAGGTGGAAATTATGCAGAGTATGTGGATACCGATGGTGGTCATTCTATAATTTCCTTATTGTTTTCATGAAATGTAGTGGCTTATGATCGATTAATGGTGTTGTCACTTCCAAGATGGTTCCCTCAGGATTGGCGACTAAGATTGCTATTGAGTAAATTTGTTTATCATAAGTGGGGTACTTATGGACAACATCGATATTGTCTCACTATGATGAGCCAGGTGGGTTGTGCTAAGTGAGAGAAAATGCACACAACCTTAGTTTGAAGAATGCATCCTACATCTCAAAGGGTTATTTGCCGGGGTTAGATGGTGATAGGAATGCAGGTGAGACACAAAGCACTGCTAAAATCATCGAATGTTGTTGAGGCCGGCCCCATGCAAATTTATCCTTACCACCACCCACAGTTGCCAGCTGGGGGCCCATACAGTATGGGAGAATCCCAACAAAAACTTGTGGTAGAAATTGGCAAGGCCCTAGAAGATTTGGAGCTCAGTGAGTGTTGTTGGTTTGGCCAGTCATGGATGACTTAGATCTTGGTGGATCCACATCACACCATGTTGATCAATGATGTAGCCTAGGTAATGGACCATGTCCATGCCAAAGGAGAATTTTTCCAAGTTGAATTTGTATATCTTGTGTTTGCAGCGGGGATATTAGGGAACCCTGTTGAATATGTTGCCAAGTGTTACGCCTAGAGTTTTGTAAGTGAGGAATGTCATCCAAATACACCACTAAAGGTATTGGTGAATGGTTGCGGGATATCATCATCATCCTCATGAATGTGGATGGACCATTGTCAATCAAAGGGCATGACCAACCATTCAAAAGACATTCCTTGGACTTGAAGGTTGTCCTCCATGCACTTGTCTATATTCTATCCGAGGACACGGTGGTAGAAGACTTGGATCAATCTTACTAAAGTGTTGGCCATGTGGGTTGATCAAAGGGTCCTTCGATTCGGTAGTCCAGTGCAGAATTGAATGTGACTTTATTCAAGGCCCTATAATCAATGGAGTGGCTAGGTTTCCATATTTATTTTGTACCATCTTGATTGGATATGGGTGATGATATAGGAAGGATGTGCCCCATGTGGAGAAATCCATGGATCTACTTATTGATCTCCTCATTCTCTAGGAAGCGATTAGGCCAGCCCATTGGGAGGTGAATTAAGTCGAGTCCGGTCCGATGGGTGCTTTCCGACCTAACGATTGTAGGGGTACCACGATAGGTGAGGAGAAGATATCAAGTATGCTTCCATGACCTTATCCACTTTATTCCTACGTATTGGAAGGTTGGCCCGCAGGAAACCACGGATGTGGCTACGATGTACTCATTCTAGAGTGAATCCGCGAAGAGATAAACTTCCCTGTCTGAGATATGATCTTCGTTCATTTCTTAGCAGAGATCAAAGAGATATAACTAGGTGGGACTGCCTCTGGTATCCTATATGGTTTCTTGTTCAAAGTAAGAATAACATTGTGACGCCTAGACTCATATACAACTTGTAGGTTTCCATAAATATGGTTGGCTAAAATTAAATTACAAACTTCCGAGGAAACATCACATGGTACGTTGTGCACAGAGGGCTTGATGCCATATGATAGGTGACATTGTTGGTTGACACAGATGTTTCTTCCTTGGCAAATCCATCCGATGTTGTAAGAGCTGCGGGTGCAAACATTTTCAGAAGGGTGAGTCCCATGACCCTCTGCTGGGATGGTTACTTATGCCTGCTGCTATCCAGTGATGAAGTGCGGTGAGATTACCCTTCCTCCCACATCTATGTGAATGAAAAATGTGCTCTCAGCCTATGGCTCAGTTGGTTCACCAGGCTAGAGCTTGAGGTAGGTAGAAATGGTAGCACTGGGTTCTACATCAATGATCCATCTCTGAACCTGGATTTCTAACTCAGGTCGAAAACCGCATCTGCTTCGCGGGAAACTCATATCCAATACGCAGTGACTTGCTTTGGTGACAATCCGCAATGTTATGCCAGGGGCTCTTATGGAAGTCACACCCTTCCTGGTATCTTTCTTTGTCTTTCCAGTGTCCTTCTTTGATTTCAACATGGAATGGTTGTATTGAGGTGATTCATATTTTTTTCCTTTTTTCTGCAGGTTGGGTCCGCCATTTCCTTGATTTTGTTTCATAGGGGTTCCTAGGTCCAAATTCCCGCATCTTTTGTTTGAGCTTTTCTCTATTTTGACGACATATCGGTAGGCCATGCCCAAGGATGAGATGTCTAAAAATCCACATTTCGACCTTGATGTATCTATACGAGATCCACCATGATACTTGAGCACCAGATGTCACTTAGAATCTTTGATACCATCTTGGTGCACAAAGTATCGAAGATATTTGTGAACTTGAGAATTGCTTGGTCTCTTTCCTACCACAGTGTGGTCCATTTTGTATACAGGTCGTGATAACTTCCAAAGGGGTATTATTGTTTCTTAATAACATCCCTGGAGGATCCTGGGTGATACAGATATGAAATGTAGGGTTTTCTTTTCCTTATGCTCACATAAATTTTCCCACCAATATTTGATATGGAATGACTTTGAGGAGCACAACAGTAATATTTTTCTCTATTTGCTTGAGAGTTATGGACATAGAAATACCCTTCTAGAATATTCAACCATTTGTCTACAACATCTGTGTCTATCAGCCTTCAAATATAGGAATATCAGAGTTGATTTGTACCTTGAAGGTGGCGCCTCCGTTTGAGGAAGATGCATCACCCATGTTGGTAGCCACCGAAGGATTTGTTCAAAAATATCCATCATCTCATTCCTATGTTGTGTGAGGCTTCCTCGAGCAACATTTTTAGAGGATCTCTTGTCCCATCATATATATTTTGTTGGACACATGGAGCTACACTGGGGCTTGTCCCGTCATATTTATTTTTGTTGGACACATAGACTACACTGAGAGGGGGGGGTGAACAGTGTAGGGATATTTTTCAAAACTTCCCTTTCACAAAACTCCTTAGTTAGCAATCACCATTTAGTTATTACTTACATTTGACTTTTATAACCAGTTAAGTGTGAACATGCATTAGTAACATATATCAACAACATATATCATCAATAAGTCATCACCACAAGGAACACAAAGAACACAATATGTATGTACAATTTTCTTTTTATTACAAACTACAATCCTTGGGTTATCAACAACAACTGAATAGAGTACAACTCTACAAGAGAACCAACTCTATAATGAAAGACTCAACTTACACCCTCAGCACCAACTGAGATGAGGCAACAATCCTCAACATATATCAATCTATCAATAGGTACGCGACCTGTCGGTAGTGTAGCATGCGTATGTACGCGCCCTACCAGTAGTACAACTCATGTATGTATGCAACCAGTCTGTAGTACAACTTGCGTATCACATCTGAGTGCTTAGGGTTTTATCTTCAAGATGAACTCAGATCCTCTACAACCTTCAATCACGTTCTCTTATGTCTTTCACTGTCCAATATGACCCATAACCAATCACAACACATCCAAGCTCTCCAACAACTTACTCATGCTCCTCAACCATACAATATGAATGCTACTCAATCATGTATAAGTAATCAACATATTGTGGCAATCATATCGGTACTTAATCATAAGAGTGTTTCTCACTCTTCTAAAACAAACCACATCACAATAACCATACCAAGAATTCCTTAAGCATTCACCACACAACAAGCAAGAGTATCCATCAAGACAGCAATGTAATCATACCAGAGACTCTATGGAAGATCTGAGCCCATAGAATCCAGATATGGAACCTGCTTCAGTCTTCAAGGTCCTGACACCAACTCACACACAAGTCTTCATGACTTCATCCATTGTACACGCTCTGTCCTCATTCAACTCGCATATGTATGTGCCCTGGCTTACTGCATCCTGCATAAAGCTCAAAAACTAGGGTTTCTGAACTTTCAAGATTTTTTCTATCATGATCTCAGACTTACCGAAACTTTGATGTGTCCATGAGATCCTCCAGATCTCCTCTCTCTCAGAATAGATCTTCAATACATTCTCAAGATATGCATTTTCACAAGTGACCCTTGCCTCTTATTTATACTCTCCAAGTAACTTCCTTAGAAGTATCTTCTAGGTCACTTGACCCACTTCTAGGTCACTTAACCCATTTTCCTCATTTTAGGGTTAACCACTTTCCATAATTATAAAGTTGTCCATTACTTTATCATTTAAATATTCCTCCTTGACTTTGTCACCTCACTTTATCATTAAATAATCTTCTTTGATTTTGTCACTTCACTTTATTATTTAAATAATCCTCACATTTGTCACTTCAATTTATCATTTAAATAATGAATTCTTCTTTTCAAGCACTTTGACATCTTTGACCTTTTGGGGCTTCAAGCCAACATATGAGGGTCCTCCAAATTCGTAGGGCCATAACTCTCAATCCATGAGGAGTTATGTGACATTCCACATACCATCGGAAATGGTATGACAAGCACTATCCATCTAGGATAGTTTTACTAACAAATTCACTGATATTCATCTCATTATTCCACATATAATCATGTTTTATCTAACCATACTTCTAGGATAACTCAACCGCAAAGCGTCTTCCTGTGAGGGATTTCACTATAAGGGGACCACTTTGGAGTTCATCCATTTGTACTCCTCATCAACCATGATGAGACAATAATGATTCATCTTTACATCAATCCAACTATGCATCATATATCAAAGAAACCACATCGATCCATCTTCATCTTTGCATCATGTATCAATGAAAACTCATTGATCCATCTTCATTTATGCATCACATATCAATGAAAATACATATTACGTTAGTATGCTATGACAAGACATTGTTTCTCTGACATCAATCAATCAATCAATCAATCCTTTAGCATCACTCAATCCCTTGACATTAATCAATCACTTGACATAAATCAATCAAATCTTTGGCATCAATGACAACATGATCCAACACTTTTCTCCCGCCATGAGAGGTTGCTTGGGCATGCAAGAGATTTTTTCCTCAAGAGAAACAATCTTGAGACCCAATTATTTGTACCCTGACCTCGTTGGGGACATGCATTAAGAACGAAAAGGAGAAGATTGCTTTGATACCGCTGATCTAGATTTTATGAGCAGAGCGAAATGAATAAAAATTATTATCAAAATATGCTTAACAAAGAATAATAGATATACAATAAAACTTGTTTCTATTCAATAGGGAAATAAGTTGAAACTGTAAAATGTAGCGGAAAACAAACTTGCTAGAATGGTGGTGGCTTAACTCTCAGAAGAGATGTGATGGTTGTGCTTATTCCCCATAAGCTCATTACAATGAGGATCTAAAGGTCTTTTTAAAATAAACAGGAATGTAAAAAACCCTAGACATCCAAAATCCTAACCCTAGGAGATGAAGTGCCAAAAGTCATGTGGGCTCTGTTTGGGTAAGTTAGTACATCAACTTCCCGGGGTCGTAAATTTTGCAAACGATCTCTGTTTTAGGCGCACGATAGCCCATTGGAAAGGTCTATTCGAGGAATACACAAGTTGCATGTGTCGAGCCCCATATATGTTGACTGTGGCAAGTCCTAAAAATGATGTTTAGGGCCTCAAAACGACCCAGGAAGTCAGGGACTTGAAAACTAGGAAAACACTGCCGAACTGGAAAACTGCCAAAATGAGCCAGTTGGAATAGGTGTATAACACCCTATTTCCCCCAGTCTGTAAATATAAATATATTGGCCAAGGAACTATGGCAAAACTAAAGGTGTGAATGTTTGATTTCATGGACCTTTGTACAAAAGGTCGATGAATGTAAATTCTGTTATTTTAATAGAAAATGGTTACATGTTGCATGACTACTAAAATAAACCACAAATGCTATGAAAGGTGGTGGAGGGGACCCATAATTGTTGCGCTAACCTCCACTAAACCAATACCATGTTGGAATTAATTACTTAGATCAGAACAACCCTTTGACCCAAGAATGAATTACAGTTGGGCTGGTAGGTGGGAAGGCCTCCTCAAGAGTTAATGAGAGGATGGGGTAGACCGCCCATCCGTAAGGCTTCCAGACCTACCCATGGACTGGTAATTTGAGCCACACACAACCTTCCTGAGGAAATAAAGAAAGGAAGTGTGGTGGGAAGAGGAAGACATGTGAATAAAAATGCAGAGACGAGAGAGGAAAATCTCGGGTCCGAGGAAGGAATAAAAGAGGAACAGTGAGTTATGATCACAAAAAATAGAGATTGAGCCAGGCCAAGGAGAGTAACCTTCATCCTTATCTATTTATGTATTGGGAGAAGGAGAGTAACCTTTGTCCCTAACTTCCGTTGAGATGGAAGTAAGATATTGAATCTCAAAGCATCGTGGCTTAAGCTCGGGGGTGGCCAGTGATAAATCCATTGGGAGTTACTGAGCCTATGGTTGGATGGAAACAAACACTCTTTTCAGTAGTCGTACCATGCCTTATGGTTMTGATAAWWWTTTTTATGCCTTGCACYTTGAATTGGAAATAATGGATGCATGCTTGTATTTATATGCTTGTAAATGGTTTCTGTATTGAATGATTAATTTAAGAGTATGCGTTTGTTCCTTGATAACTTTTACATCTTCTTGATTTTCCTTATGCTCTAGTTTAATTCCTTGAAAACACTTTCCCCAGGGAATTTCCCCCATCGTCCTAGAGTCAAGTGAGTACTCCCTTGACTGCGGAGGTTGAACCCTACAATTAATGTGAGGACGAAGTCTATTAAGCTCAAGAGTGGTAGTGCATGTATGCACCAAGTCTCTGGAAGGTGGGTAGAGACCGAGACCATATTAGGTTCTAGAGTTGAGTAATTGAATGTAAGGGGTGCATGGAAGAATTCTTCCAAGCATTACGTTCAAGAGAAAGAGCAAAAAAATCTTAAGCCTTTCAGAGCCAACAAATCTCAGGAAGAATAGTGAGATTCAAGTATCAAAAGGGAATATCCTTTCTTTAGGAAGATGAATAGACGAGATCAATTCGGGAGGATCCAAGGTCTGTCATGAACGTTAGATTTAAAGAAGGGGCATAGGCGTTAATGCCTCGACTCCCTTTGTCTTCACAAGATCGACGAATGTTGGTAATCATCGTGAAGGGGACATATCCTCTGAAAATCGAAGTTGCGATGTGATCTGGACCATGGGATCAAGGAAGGTCGTGGAATGTCGATTCAACATGAGCATATTAATGCAAGGAGTATGTGGGAATTCCAAATTCCCTAAGGACCAAACTTAGAAGAGATAAGCGCTTTTCAAAAGTGTAGATGAGGTCCAAGAGGCGAACTTGTTTTAAGTTCATAAGCTCAGGAGGGAAAGAGGAAGTCAAGACGCATACACCAGGGCTTACAGGAAGTAAATTGAAGGTTGAGACCTTCGAAATATCTGAAATATTCCAAGTCAGGGAAGAAAGAACAAGCTCAGGAGGAGGAGAAATAGTGATCATTGGATCAAGCACTGTGAAAGATCTAGACCGTTGGAATCCACGTCCAGACAATTAGAAGAACTCGCAGGAGGAGATCATATCTGGGCCGTCAAATATGAGTGCAAGGACCAATAGTCGTTGGATCCCAAGGAAAGTGCACGAAGCCTAAAATGATGAAAGTGCCCAAGAGAGTGGACTTTGTGAAGTCCCGAAGTTCTGAAATCATTGGAACCATCCATCCTTGGGGTTGACAAGTGGAAGCAGATCCAAGAGTTAGAAGACTCGGACATCGAAAGAATTGGGAAAAAGCGAGAGTTGAGATTTGAGATTTTCGAAGCCAGGAAATATGAAGTGACGAGAGTCATCGATGTGAAGGTGGACACGCAGCGCCAGAGCTAGAACTCCAGAAGAAAAGAGAGGAGGAAAAGGTTCGAAGACCTAGAGAAGATATCGATCATTGATCGAAGAGGGAGCTAAAAGACTGTCGATTTGGTTGAGGAGGCCAAAGTCCCGAGGTGAGAGAAGAACCATCAATTGAGGAGGATGTGTGGTAGACAATCCGTCGTTTTGGAGAAATCTCTCCAAAAGAAGCGATAGATTGAGAAATGAAACTCCCAAAGGCCAGACTCATAGAGGAAATTGTAGCCGCACATATGTAGGGACAGGTGTCATTATATATTCCACTCCGGAATATAGCTACTAAGGATGAAGCGAGAGTTTGAGAGTGGAAACTCCCGAAGGCTAGAGAGTCGAAACCAATCGTAACCGTTGATTTAGAAGGAACTACATGCCGACAAATCAGGGAGGTCTATGAAGGTGCATGAAAGATAGGAAAGGAGGATAGATAGAAGACGTTGATCATAGATCATTTCCGAAAGAAAGAGATCGACGGTCAGGAAGAACTTCGGGGCCAGAACATGCTCA